>OY744477.1:71123716-71303716 GCA_963556175.1 Tipula confusa
TTGACAGTTTTTTTTATAAATTTATTCATCCCGGTACTATTTTTGGCATTGCTTACTTTGTAGCTCGCAATTAAAAGCCATTAAAGGCCTTTTTTAATTAATATTTTAACCGCATATAGACTTAATCTATCATAAGTGAGTGTATGTTTTATTGGTAAAGTACTAGTATATATCAGATCCAACCAATGTCTGAAATGGCAAAATAGTTCAAGGGCATGGAAGGGCTTATGCGTATGGGCTAGTCGGGAATGCTGTTATTGCAAGTTTGTGCTTACAATTAAAAAATAGCAATCAAATAAATCGAAATTATAACGACTAAATAGGAAAGTGTGTAGTGGTGAACGTTATGATGATTCATTTGCACTGGGTGTCTTTTATTTCCCTTAATCATCGCCATGTTCCTTTCTTTTGTATGATTGATCGATTCGGGCACTGTTTTAGTGTAAGTTTGTTGTCTGTTCTTTTGGTTTTTATTTAAAGACTAAAATGCTTAACATTAACAGCTGCAATTACTAGACAAAATGATTTGCGAAATCATTTGCTAGTTCTATTCTAGATCCCAGAAATTCGCAAGCATTGATATTGGAGCCACATATGACATTAAATGTTGTTCCTTTTGAAATTACGTGTATCCTAATTTTCGTATTAATTTGAAGCATGAAGTTTGATCTTTGACCTCTTATTTTCTGTGTGACTATGTTAGGTGATTCTAATGGTGCTTCTAATTAGCAGGCGCAATTTTTTACTGTCATGTCGCCAAATATTCGTTGTTTTTGATTCTCCATCGGATAGGTATGCGGCTATTTGGTTTCCACAGTTGATACAGTAGAATCAATTTCTCACTTTATCTAATGTCTATATTATAGCTCATGCCCAAGTGTGTTCCAGTTTTCTGTTATTTATCTTTTTGCATAGCTCACAGTGTCTTATACAGTGCTTAAATTGACTACTGTACGGGATTTTTGAGATAACATCTGCAATATTTTGTAATAAACCTCTTTTATCTTCTATTTTGATCGAGTAAGCCTTTCGTGTTCAATCTATCTTGCTTCTCATCTCTTTGAGTCCTTGAACTGCATTGATCATTTATGAGCCGTATGGTCAGTTGAATGAAGTAACTCTTGTCCATACAGATATTTCCTAGCTATAATTAACTTAGAATTACTGAATAATTTTTGTCTGGTTTCGTCTAACAGCTCCCTTTTCCAGTTAAGGGTTTGCCTTTTCAAGTAGGACAATGCAACCTTCTACCTAATTACTTCCTTGCGGAGTGTCTATTTATCTCACTCTTATATTTCACTAAACTTTTGGCTATTTGGAGTTTCTGAGGTAATATCGCTTGGCATCTAAATCTCGATTGAAAACTGGGTGCTTCTGCATCTGTATATCAATTCCTTCTTGCACCATTGCTTTAATTTATACAATATCTTCTTCAGCCTCCTCAATTTACTATATATAGTCTGTAACCAACCTGGTTTTAACAGCTTTGAATTTTAAAACTTTTGCTAAACTTTATCACCTCTATAATAGTGTTAGTGAAAGCGTTCGCATGAAAGCTTGTTGCACTTGCGCTTATAATTGCTGCCATTTGTTACTTTGCTGTCTTCCATTATGCAAGTGTATAAATCTTAACTGTTCGACATGAGTTTATCCTTACTATTTTTCGTACAATTGCTGTGCTATAAGCCTAGATTAACCATTAAGCAATATGCGCACATGTTTAGGGCAAGAGAATGAGGACACCTATTGGATTTAGAGAGTATTTACGTTTATAGCTTTGAATGGATATCCTATCATTTTTCATCCTAACTCTTTTTTACTTAATTTTTATTTTTTTGGGTTTCGTCTTCGGATAATTTGTTCAAATATAAAACATTCAAATGTAAATTTTAACTCGATTGGGGCGTGGCTTGACTTCATATGGTTGATTTGATTGAGGAAAGAGCACGGACAGACATCCTAAGATATTTATTCGATGTTATGAAGGCTGCTCAACTCATTTTTTAACTAATAGATATCGCGACTCTGTGTCACGAGAATTTTTTTGTAGGTGAAATAGTTCCCATCAATTCCATTTTTAATCAATCAAAAGGTTCGCAACGTCATTGTTGTATCTATGGGGAGTTTGTAAATTAAATTTTGCAAAATGTGGTCAATCTAACGACAATACTGCTAACTTGTACGGTCGTTATAAGAGGTTGCAGCATAAAATTCTAGAAGCAAACAAGTTTGCCCAGTGCGTTCATTTTCGCAGTTGAAAAACTTTAAAAATCCAAATCGATGCAATAAGGTTACACTACATGCAATATCGTCACTAATCATAGAAGCAGATGTATTGCGAATAATTAGTTTTGATGATCTGATCAAACAATTTGCAATAAAGAAACGTCGGAAAAAACATTTCAAAACGTTAACAATTGGTGACAGCGGTGGGATTGTGAATAGTAAAATAATGATGGTTTTCTACGAATTTGAAATTTGTGGAATTAAAAATGGAATTGAGTCATCACTTTGTGGGGCTATGAAAATGAGGGGTTAAGCCCGGAAGAATATTATTTCGAAATAGAAAACGAAGATAAAATACTAGAAAGAGTAAAAGAAAAAAATATAGAAGAAACACAACCGTTGGTAGAAATGATCTAAATTTGCTACTACTGTCCAAAGCAAAATAGAAAAATTACAAGAGTTTAAAACTGAGATTCTGGATGTTAGAAAGTAGGATCAACAAGTTTATCTAAAGTGAGAAACCAAAATCAAATAGAAATGTCTTCGCTTTGAAAATGAGTGTTTCTTGACGTCAAAGTAAACGGAACAAATTCTCAATTAGTCCAAAATGAAATGAGAAAGCAAGGCGTGAGGAAAATAAAGTTAGAGAAATTGTCATTGTAAAGGCTCTAGAACAACCAAGAAGAGGATTATCATCAGCACCGATGCAAGGAATGGTGGATTTGGAGGGGTTTTAATACATGACAGATCGATGGAAGTTGATTCGGATTAGATAAGGAATTTTGAGTCAATTGTGTTTCAGGATATGTCCCATTAATTCTGTATTTAAGGGTTTTCAGTGGTTTTTGGAAGATGTTGGTTCTGTGATTTGGGAGTTTCTGCCAGGAATGAGGCGACTTGGTGGTGAGGCATGGTTGTCGGGGTGGTTTTTAAATGTGTTGTTTAAATGTGTTATTTGGGAGAGTTCAATACCGGGGCTTTGCACGTATCCGGCTATTCAGTGGGAGTATTTTGGATGGCTGTAGTGGTTGGTTTTCTGTTGTAAGGTTCTGTAACAGCAGCGGTTCTGTATATATATATATATATATATATATATATATATATATATATATATATATATATATATATTTATATATATATATATATATATATATATATATATATATATATATAAGGGCACAACATTTTTGTATGTGTTTATGGTATCTCGAAGGCTTAATCCGGTCACGTGAATCAATCGCAGATTTGCTATAATGATTGGGGCTTAAAACATTAAGTTTCAAGCCAACGATAGTCGCTTTCTTGAAAATATTGCTGTTGGTAAAATTGACAGAATTGAATGTATGCGGAGTTCTTGTTATGGTATATTGGTTTCGACTACTTGTGTCATCATAGTGTGAATTACAGAGCATGCATACTAGTCATTGCTTTCTTTTGTTATTGGCCATTTTATTTTAGACGTAGATTCGTAGATCCATTATTATAATAATTAGCATGCCCTTTGCAATAATTCAACAAACTGATTTAAATTAATCACTCCTTTTGGGAAACCTTTAATATTTACACAGACACACATAAATATTTGTACTTAAATAAGAAGATATATGAATGAGTTTGGAATGAAAAATCTTAATAAAAATAACATAGAAAATCAAATGAAAAATTTAGGTCAGTCGGAAAGTGTGAAATATTTAAATTATAATAAAAAAAAGGATACATCTTATTATTATTTATCTTAAGGTTTTTCAATCGTTAAGATGCGGTTGCTAAATAAAATGTATACATGGGGATTTAAAATGAGATGGAAAAGATGGGTTTTTTAAAATCCCGGGAGATTTTTAAAAACATATTTTAATTTAGGTTTGATTTAGGCCTTAAAACTATATATATCTATCCCCAACTATCAGGTAGTTGGTTTACTAAAATATTAAAATACAATTTAAGTAGGTCATGTGAAATATGTGTTGCTAGATTGATGGTTTTACATAAAAAGATCTGAAATTAACTATAGAGCCAAACGTTATATATGTGGGCCATATATCATGTATGTCTTCTATGGAATTCTATCAGTAATCTCTTGGAATTTATCCGACTAATCAAGACATTGATTACCAAGAACTACACTCTCTCATACACTTTGTGTGAAGTTCGGTGCAATGAACTCGAAGAAATCCAAAAACCCAAATTTTATTGTAAATCTGCAGCAAAAACAAAACGAAGAGCAGAAAAAGAAAACAACAGAGGTGACGAGCTGGCCAAAGCTAAGAAAATATGAACACTATTTGGAAAAGGGATCCTGTTTGGCATCCCAGTCGGCGACAATACAAAACGGTGGATCAAATGTGAGCTCAATGCGCCGTAAATCATCTTTATTTGACATCGAGTAGAAAATGGACAAACTAGGGCATAATTTGTGGAATATTTTAGACGTTAGACAAATCTAGAACCTCCTAACAAAATCTTTCGTCAGGACGATTGGCGATTGACATTATGAACTTAAAGCTTTTAGTTCCCGTAGTAACTCATCTGAAGAGGTTTCGGTGAGGTTCCTAGGTGATTTCGGTGAAGCGAATTTTACATGTTATAAAATTTAAAACTTATAATGTTATAAAAATATAAAATTTTTAGATTTTAAATGATTAATTTGACAATATTACCAATTACAATTCATCTCATTAATTCTCTAATTTATAAAGCGCCCTAATAATCTAGTACACATTTACATTGTTGTTCTTTATGGTTCTATGACAACCTAATTGTGATTGGAATTTAAAAACAATATTGAGAACTGGTCGTAGATCTGCCGGGAGAAATTGGAAGTTTATGGTGCAAATAGAAATATGACATTCGCGATTTGTATATAGAGCGTAGTACAAGTTTCAAATAAACGGTTGGTAATTATTTAATTATTCATAATTGAAAACATACATTTTTTGGATACATTTTAGAGTTATTGATTTAACAGATATATGAACTCTGTAAAACACGTAACATCAAAAGCTCTACTTCCGTGATAGTTTGTAAAAATCGATCAAAAGTTTATGAAATTGTATGTAAACAAATGTCAAATGAAGATGTTATGTTGTGTTGTAATAATATTAAAATGTTAAATAGATGGTGCAATCGAAGCATTAAGAATTTAAATGTTTTTTAATTTAAAAATTATTTATTTTTGGCAGTGTTTTTTGTGAATTTTGCTTGACGCTCTCAAAACAAACAGCGATTGTCATATTTTCATATGTACTATGAGCTTATTATTTTGGATTCGAGATGTCCTTCCACAAACTTTACCAGTTCTCAATTGTTGTGTTGTGAGAAATTTAAATCAAAAAATTGAAATCAATATTAAAAATTAATTAAGTTGTTTTAATTGAAGTCTATTGCGTTAAGTGTTGCATTGTATATAGCGTTGCAACAGGTATCATCTCAACAGGTTTAGAAAATAAGTCTAGTATAGACAAAAAAAAATTGATTTGTTCATGCTAACGATGTCAATGTGACTCTTTCTTTGTGATAGGTCTAAGAGATATTTTGATGTTATAGGGTTTTCTGACATATATACTTATGTATGTTATTTGCCTACATATATACTTATGTATGTTATTTGCCTTGGACTTTTCTTCCATCGGTATTTGATGGAAACCCAATTTAAGATCTAGTTTTGAGAAATGTACTGAGCTCCCAAGATTATCTAAAATTTCTTCGATTTGTGAGATGGACAACATCGTTTACTGTCTTTTCATTTAATTTGCGATAGTATATCACTATACCCTGATTTTTTGGCTTCCTGAAGCGTCAAATTTTTTGGGACTACCTAAATAGGTAAATGTAGGGACTGCTTGAATGTCTGATTATTCTGCTGTCTAGCATCTCCTGGATTTGCTTCTCCACATATTTTTGGAAAATCTGCTGACGTATGAAAAGTTACCATGTGGTTATAAAAATTTTCTGCTGTGTGATAGCGGACAAATTTGAATATTCGCCCGTTAAGTGCTATTGTGTTGGACGTATAGTCAATTGTGGCGTTCATTATGGACATGGATTGAGATCTTAAAATCCCATCTTTTTCTTTACCGGTGAACACCTAAAATGTTTTTTACTAAGGTTTCGTTTTCTTCTAAAGTGAGGATCTGTGGGATGATACATAGCTTAATGATATTTTTGTTTGCGCCATTATCGATTAGCTAGGTTATAGTGCGCTTGAAATGTTCACAATAACATCGTAACTATAGAAGGAAGTTTAATCTTCCGTATCTGAATTTGTGTCTTCCTGAAAATGTCCCGATGTTTCTTCCACTTTCTGTGGGTACTTATATCTGTGGGTACTTATAAGGCGCTTATAGCAAATAATGTCCTTCGCTTTCCCCTCGACTTTATTGAGTCCACATTGTAAGTTCAATGTAAATTGCGCTTCTATCACTAAAGGCGCAAACACTCTTAGAGTGTCCTTAGCTGTCTGCAACCAATCAGTGAGCTGTTTTCTATTTCCCTCCTGTTTGGGGATAAATTTAATAGATGCATGTAAGCCAACGCTGCCTCGTGTTAAGCTTATTTTTCTGACATTATTTATATATATATATATATATATATATATATATATATATATATATATATATATATATATATATATATTATATAGTTGTTCTTTAAATGCTCGCTATGATTAATGAACACCAAAATTAAGAGTTAACTGGATTTTACAATTGTTCGTAACATGATAAGATAAAATTTAATTTGAAAATATTTTTTTTTTATTCATTTAGCTAATTAATTTATAAATTAACCTTATCATTATTTATTTAGTGAATCAAATCGATTAGGTTTAAGGATTAGGTAATAAATATATTATTTATCTCGATTACTTATTTATATATTTTCGTTGACAATGACTTCTAGGTTATAACCTCTCAATGTCTTGTCGTGTATTATGATAAAATATTTGAATGATAGTTTTTCAACTGATACAACTGTGGCAATAGTTTTTCACTATAATAGTTCACATAATAGTTTTAAAACAAATCGAAATTTTCCTAAATCTAGGAAATGGATGATGGTTAGCCCATTGAAATTTATGCCGCAAATTGAAAATGTCAAATATGCATCCAGAAAATGCATTAGTCTAACAAAACTGTAAAATTTTTGCCATAAATCAAAAACGTGAAAAATCCGGAAAATGCACGACGGATCCAGAAAATGCATTAGTCCATCAAAACTGTGAAATTTTTGCCACTAATCGAAAATGACAAATATCCAAGAAATGCATGATGGTATGTCCGTCAAGACTGTGAAATTTTTGCAACAAATCATAATTTTCCTAAATATAGAAAACGCATGAAGATTAGTTCATCAAAATTAGAAACCAGGAAATGCATGATAGTTGAGCTGTGAACTTACTGAAATTAATGTCACTAATCAAAGATGTCAAATATCCAGAAAATGCATGACGGTTAAGTGCATTCATTTTTGCAATAAATCAAAATTTCGTAAAATCCATTGAAATTGTGAATTCGGAAATTTTAAAATTCCACAAAATGTATATGGGTAACGCCCATCAAAATTGTGGAACTATCATGAGTTTTTACAGTTAATTGGCATTTCACAATGTTTATCGAGTGGTTAATCTAAATTTAGTGTCGGTATGAAACCTCTGAATCCACATAGACTATACTTTAAACAGTATGATATGAACGAATGATCCAAATATTTATTTGCTTAAAAAAAATTAAAAATCTGCTTTAGCTAACTTACTAGGTACATACCTCATCTCTATTGCACTCTTATTCGATGAGGGTGTGCAAAAAATGGTTAGCCAAAATGACATAAAATTAAGGAAAATCTCACATAGACAAACACATTCTGCGAGTTTGTCAAAAATATTGTAAATCATATAAATCATATAACAATAACAATTAAACATTTTTTTTTACTTTCAGTCGATAGCCGCCATTTAAAAGATTCAATCGAACGTGCCGAATTTTCATTAAACTTAGAACTTTGGTTTGGTGAACAAGCCACCGCCAACGGTTCAAATTTAACTTTAGTATCAACGCGTATCCTACAGTTAAATTTTCATCCGGGTCGTGGCTTACATTACCATTTACCTGTGCTATTTGACTACTTTCATTTGGCCGCCATTAGCTTAGGCATACATGCGAGTTTAGTAGCACTCCATCAGCCGTATATTAAGTAAGTACGAAACATATTTTAAAAATATTATGATTATTAGTTTTATGTACACACCTGTAATGGTGTGAATAGTTTATGTATATTTACTATAATTAATCAACAAATTAATTTTATTTTTTATTTGTTAATTAATTAAATTGGTTTTAACAAAAATTTATTTGGTGGAAATTTTATTTGCTAAAATTCATAACATTAATATTTAATGTTTTTATTTGGTTGGTTGATTTGATTAAATTACATAATTGGAATATTTTGTTTAAATAATTTTTTTTGTTTATGTTTTGTTACATTATAAATACACAATGCATTGCCAGATGTAAAAACTCGGCATCATTTAATTACACGTAAAAAAAAATCACGGTAGTAAAATTGTTTAGGTTTTATTATTTCCCCTAAATGTTGTCCATCAAAATACAAGTCACATTGCACCAGTGACAAATATTATTTCATTTGTTATTTAATATCACGGTCATTTTATTTCTTTAAAATGTTATAATTATGATTCAGATAGTTCATATTGTAATATTGATAAATCCTAAAAAAGGACAGTTCATTAGGACATAGTTAGGTAGTGCGATGAGAATAGCAGAACATACGATTTAAATTTTTTTTAATGCATTTTAAATGCTGCAATTTTGCTTGCAATTCACGTGTTATAGCAAGTTGTTTCCCTCTGACAAATATTGTGGTTCCCAAACTGACAAATATTGTGGTTCCCTAAACATTCGGAAGTTCATCCATAATTGCCAAATTTTTTAATCCCGCCCGTTTTTCGTTTTAATGATAAATGTGAATTGATAATCTTGTCAGTCCATTAAACTCCTCATAAGCATGAAAATCGAAATCATTACTTCCAGATTTTTGATTTTGAACTACAATTACGATCATTTTAAACTTAAGATGAAATTTTTTTATTTTCGATTATTCTTTTAAAAAATTATCCAACAAGAACATTGCAAACACTTTTTAAATGTCAAAGCTTTACGTTTTCTCTTTGGTGCTCGCTTAACCTGATCATCAGATTTGCAAAGAATTGCAGCCTACCATAGTATAAATACGCATAGTACTACCATGATATGTTAGCCCATTGACGTGTGAGATATTGCTACTGGTATCGTTTAAAAAAAATTAAAATATTTTTATATTAATAATCGCCTAAATGTCATATATTTTTCCTAAATGATGACGATATTCTATCGACGCGACATCTGGAGCTTTAACGGGTAAACTGTTTTTTCTTATGATGGTAGTACTATGTGTATTTAGTCTATGCGCCTACATATCAAAGACAAACCCATCAAACAATTCTGAAAATTGAATATGAGGAAAGGCATACTATGCATTTTTTGGAAGATTACATGTCTTTAAATCATATAGAAATAGTGCCGAAAAATGAAATTGCTAAGCAGAATAACATCGTATTTTACCTACCTCATCACCCGGCGCTTGTGTAGCATGACTAAAGTACACGTAGTGGGTACTCTTTAAATGATAACCTATAATAGTTGGTCCGACTATACAAGATAATTTAATAAACAAACTTGTTAGATTCCGTAAACACAGATATCTATTTTCTGCCGACATTGAGAAAATGTTCCGGCAAAATGTTTCCGGAAATCGCCAGAATTTATGATCTATTGGGTTTACTGTCATCTGTCACCGTGGGATTAGAGATATTATTCCAATCTCTTTGGCTGTACAAATAACTTAAAATTAGACAAAGCTAGCCAAGCTAAAGTTTTCCAGATGGGTGTATATCACCGATCAGCAAATGTAGCAACAACCTAATAATTGCCAAGACTCGAGTAATTCCAATTAAAGCAATTAGTATTCCGAAGCTCGAATTAAACGCAGCGACAGTATTGGTTCGATTGTTAAAGGTTGTACGAACCTCACTCAATTTGCCGAGAGAACCTAACATTTATTTATATTCAGATTCCGCAATAACATTGCAATGGTTATCAAAACCACAAAAATTATTTAAAACGTTTGGGGCCAACCGTGGTGTCGAACTGCGTGAATTGTTAAGGAATCCAATCTGGATGAATGGTCCAAGATTTCTGCATGCAACTCAGCTGCAACTTACAACGCTAAAGTTAACCGAGATTTTAACGAACTTCGCAAATGTAATTGACTCCAGTTTTAAACTGATCAGTAAAACTTAATTTTTAAGTATTCTAATTTTCGTACGATGCCTCATGTTTTAGCCTTTTATTCTACGATACAAAGAAAGGTTAACTTAAAAATTGAAACGAATACCTCAAAAGAAACTAAAATTAGCTGAAATTACCAGCGCCGTACACATGATATTTTGTTGCGCCCAACAAGAAGCCTAAAGTCAAGAGATAAGTTTACTGTTAAAGCGCAAGTATTTGCCAAATAACTTCCACTTGTGAGACCATTTATTGAAGTTGGTATATTGACTTAAAAAGACACTTTGAAAGAGCTCCGATACATTTTTAGCAGCTTTGAAATGATTCTGTGCAGAAAGGGGACTACCTATAAGCATATGGCACAAATTTGGTGGGAGCTAAAGGACAACTTAATATTTTCTAAGGTCCAATACCTTAACGAAGTGCAGTAAAGCATAATATAAATACACATAGTACTACCATGGTATGTTAGCCCATTAACGTGCTAGATGTCGCTAGTGGTATCGTTTTAAAATAATCAAATCATTTTTATATTTATAATCGTCTAAATGTCATATATTTATACTAAATTTTGACTATATTCTATCTACACGATATCTGGAACATCAATGGGTAAACATTTTTTTTCCTTATGATGTTAGTACCAGAGACAACTTATAAGTTGTCTCTGGTAGTACTATGTGTATTTATATTATGAGTAAAGTCAAATAAAGGATTGGTGTTTTGGTAACAAAATCAGTTGGCCTATTTCACGAGGATGCATCACGTTATGGCCTATTTACGAGGAATAGGCGAAAGGAGATCGTAACAAATGCAAAAACTTTCGTGGCAATTTGCAAACTTTTGATAGATCATACTGTATATATATATATATATAGAGAGAGAGAGATAGAGAGTCGAAGAGACTCAATCAAATATATTTACCCTTAAACAAACCGCCCGAAAATACACACATCATACATATTTTATAGATCCTGTAAATACACACAGCACATATTACATAGATACACCCATTAAACCACGTATATTTACCCATTAAAATGAAAAACTCAAATCAATAGTTTTTATTTTATTTTGTTGATTGACAATTAAGTAAAAAAAAGGTGAAAAAATCAATTAAAATAACAGCAATATTATTATGTCATGTCAGTTCGGTATTTTTTTTTTTTTTTAGTTGTTACACTTTATGATGTCATATTATATAGAAATGTCATAATAGTTATATGACATTATATTATTAAGCCAAGCAACCAAGCATAAAAAAGGATAATCAGGAAAAAGACATAATATTAAGTCATAACACTTTTCGTTTTTCTTTGCCAGATATTAATGCTGTACTATTGGTGTTACATAATCCGATTTTTATTAGTTTTTATTTTTTATGTTCAATCAATAAAATAAAATAAAAATCGGTCTAATAAAAACGGGAGAAAGGGAAACTAAAATTATAAAAAAAAAACGAAATGATTAGGAAATGAAATTAATTTAAGTCAATTTGATTTTCCAGGTTTTTTCCTTTCGTTTATATTTCGATTCAGACAAAAAAAATTATTCGATACTCTATATACGAAACAGTAGATAAACATTGAGATATATATTACTCGTACGTATGCCAGAGTTATAGTCAATATCGAGTTTTTAACATTTTTATACGACAAATATTGTACGATTTTTACTTGAATGATATTTGTATCAAACTTATGATACACATTCATAAAACCCCGGAATGACGACCAACTAGTTTGATACTGTAAAACTGGTCAAAGCCTCATATATATATACAAAGTCGCAATGATCGAACAACTTTTTAATTGAGCTTAATATTAATAAGGGTCATACATTTTACGATATTCCATAAGAACACATATAAAATATGTTTTTTTTTAATCACATTTTCGGAGTGAAAAACATTCATAACCTATATTATTTTTATATCAATATTTAGACAAACTCTTCTAATATATCATATGCAAAGGTCAATCAAGTATATTCAGCAATTATTTATTAATATTTTAAAATTAAAATAACGTAGATTTCATTTTTTAATAATTTTCTACGTATATAAATATGTGTAAAATATAGTAATAAATGCAATAGGAAACCAAATTGTTAAAGATCGATGACGATCTTTATAATTTATAATTTCTTGTTTAGCGCGTCATGGGCTGTAGTTGTGTTTGTAAATAGATTTATTTTATAATCCTTATTAGAAACACTAATTAAAGATATATAAAACGGATTTTATTGATTGGTTTTTTAATCATTCATAAATGAACTATTCCTTTAAATGCATGTGTGTTTAAAATTAATTTTTACGGCCATTTTCAAGTAAAAAAGACGTTTTAAAAAAACACTTATTTCATATGATTTGTATGAAAAATAGAATTATTTTCGTCTTTCTACCACCTCTATTTTAAGTTCAATTTTGATGATTGCTGCTTTGTATAAATAAGAGGCTTTGGACTGGTTCGATTTTGATAAACGAAATCTATAACAAAAGTTCAAAATTCAATCAAATACAATACAAATATGTGCTTTAATATATATATATATATATATATATATATATATATATATATATATATATATATATATATATATATATATATATATATATATATATATATATATATACATATATATATATATATATATATATATATATATATATATATATATATATATATATATATATATATATATATATATATATATATATATATATATATATATATATATATATATATATATATATATATATTTCGTTGTCCCATTGGTTTTGTGTATATGATCGATGAAATGAAAATATAGAAACCACTACAGGCGGTAAGAATATTTGTGAATTATCTTAGAGCATCTCCTATGCAAAAACTTATGACTTTTCACTTTTGGCTTTTACTTTTGGTTTTTGAAATAGCATACCCAATGAATGAGTTAAAGTTTAATTACAGCCAACTTCGTTGTAATAAGTTATTTATAAAATGATATGTCAAACATTATTTTCGAAAATAACTGATTTTGAATTATATTAATTATTCATATAATTATGCTATTTTATTTATAATTTACTAAAAATATTAGTAATATTTTTGTTTGACACCAGCCTAAATTACATGTATTACAAATAAAAAAAATTTTGAACCCAGTATTTGGTCGATTAAGCATAATATTTCAAAGGCTGGTTTTTATTTGTCTATATAGAAATGTTGTGGTTGTTGCACTTGATAAATATGATGAAGTGTTTGCGAAGCCGTTTATAGACTCTGTATGGACCATTACATGGAGGAGTCAAACCAGTACGAACTTTATCTATCCAACCGACCGAAAACATAATCACTGTTATCCAATGATTTGGAGATAAATATGTCCTTTTGCTTAGATTGCCGTGTAGATGTAGGTATGAGGTTTTGCATAGTTGATCGAAAATGGTCAATGATTCATCAGATAGCTAAATTGTCTGAACGTAGACAAGTTCAGCTGGTAAGCATTTTAGATCTTCTTTTGCTCTGATACACCGAGTAAAATAATTGTACTAGTTTCCTAGTTCCAATGTATTGGGTTATATGTAGCCATAAGAGCCGATTTGAGTTGTCGATGGAAACGTTCGACAATGCCATTAGATTGGGGATGGTAGGAAGTTGTGCGAATTCGATTAGAACCCATTATTTTCGTTAGACCTGGAAAGAGTTTGGACTCGAATTGATTTCCTCGATCGGTATATAGTGTCATAAGCTAGAACCCCAAATCTGGATGTTGGCCAAATGTTGGTCAAACAAATGTGCGGTCCTACTATATATATAAATGACAAATCGAATTGGTGGAATATCAAATCTTCCATGTAGTAATTTTGTATGTCTCTGTACTTTGCATTTTTGACAGGATAAACAAAACTTTACCCACCGGGTTGCGTCTAGATTTATATTAGGCCAAAAATATCGAGATGTAATCAATTTACATGTGGCACGGCTAACTGGATGCAAAAAATTATACAAAGGGGCGAACCGGTTGTTCTCGGTCGAAGTTTCGCAGTAAATTTCTAAACCAGGTAATTTAAAAAGCTCTAGTTTCATGGTGGAACTAGTGTGACATACTGAACCAGAAAGTAAATTCTGAAGTTTTAGGTCTACTTTTTGTGACTTAGCGATTGTGTTGTAGTCGATGTGATACAGAAACGTTTTGTAAACGTCTTCGGGTGCGACAGGAAAGCCCTGACAAAATTAATTTTACTAAAAAATGTTACAGCCTCGTAGGTGCCTAGAGAAATTCTGACTGTGTGGGAACGGATAACGATCAGGGCACTTAAATGTGATCAGGAAACTTAAATGTGCTGGAGATTAAATGTGATCGCATTTAATCTCCGAAAATTTCTATATGGCCTCCAATCTTGGTCTTTCTTTTTAACCATGTGCAATGGACACAATACTGGATATGCCGATGGTCGGTATATACCTAATTCCACAGAATGTTGAAATTCTGCAAAAGCAGTTTTGTGACGAATGGGATAAAGTTTTCGTGGCTTGAAGCACTGATTGACAATCGAATCTTTTGGTCAATAAGTTTTCTTTTGTTTAAAATCGACAAGAAGAACAAATTTACTTAGAAAATCGGTGCCAATAACCGGACGATTAACTGCTGCAAAGATGAAAGCATGAGTGATCTCTCGTTATAGTCCGATATTTACCTGAAGCAGTTTGCTGTTGATGTAGGTGTTTATTGTGGTGCCATTAGCGGCCGATAAAACTAGATCTGGATTTTTATGGCAATTAAATATATATAGTGATAAAATTTTAGAATGGAATAACGGAAAGATCCGCTACAAATTGTTGCTACAAACTGTTGGTACAAATTACCAACAGATTACCATCAACGATTACCATCGTTGATAGTATTTACCGTAATGTGAATGATTTGCTGCTTTTTCTTCGATGAAGCCATAATTTTGTAGTGGTCGGCCGTCTTTAAATTGATAAAGTCACTCCGGACCATTCCACCACAGTATATATTGGTGAAGTTCATGTGGTAATAAGCCTCGAGAGGCGCAATCTGCCGTATTGTCAGGTGATGGAACGAGATGCTATTGATTGCGTGATATTGTGGATATTATCTATAATGCAGTTATGTTGCCCACAAAGGTGCTCCAACACCTAGAATGACGGAAAGCCAATCTAAAATAATTGTTGAATCAGTCTAGACATAAAATTTACATATTTCTTTATTAGTATAGTGCTGGATTGACTATCAAGTTAATTAAGAACACTGCCACACAAAAATCATGTCTAGAGAGACCTGCTTGATTTGGACCACTTTTGTTTTGGTGGAGTTCAAATGAACAAGCACCATTCCTGCAAATGTTTCTACTCTTATATGTATATACCAATGCTTTGGTTTTATGTCATCTATTGAATCAGTATTTTCGGCGCAAAGCTTACTTATATTCTCCTTTAGTTCTTTGACTTCAGTTTCAGTGTTGGCTCCTTCGTTATCAAGTCGTCGATATATGTATTTTGGGAAATAGTAGTGAGTTAAAAACGACGAATGGTTCAGATGATTTGTTGCGCCACGCTATTTTTTTTTTAATTGTTGTCCTCGTTTGCTTCAGCGGCAACAAATCGATGTTCTCGGAATCTTAATACTCGTATTATTGAATATGAAGTTGTTTGTACTGTTGGTTCAATCGCTAAGCAATCATTTAAATCAGATTGTTTTATTTCTTACATGTGATTGAGTCGATGATAATCGGCAATGAAGTCTTTGTACAGTCCATGTAACTCTGGATCGCGTGTGAACCAACGCTCAATTACTCTCAGTCTTTGAGAATAAATGGGTCTCGGAAAGTGTTTCTTCTGGGGACAATCTGTTTTTACAGTTTAAGACCGATTCTATTTCCCAGAAGCTATTGAGTGTTGACATTAAATTGCATTCCAATGGAGCGCTGTCACTTTTCTGCATTGCTTGTAGTGCTGTTTTAACGAGTATTTACTTATTGATGTCGTTTGGTTAAGCAGTTTAATCATCTCTGACTTACCCATTTGCCCGTTCTCTTCGAAAACGCATTGCACGCAAATAATGAATGAATCTTTTTGTTGTACATACAGCACAAGTGTATCCCGTTTGTTCAGTGGCTACATGGCTTTTCACATTGGATTTGTAAGGTTGTTTTTTAATTAATTTGCTGGTTGTTTTAAATGTATCTATTCGTCTTGTAAAAAACGCAAGAAAGTTTTCAATCGAAGGATTCTCGAGCGATTTATGAGAGGCAAGCCGTCATTTGGTAGCCATAGCCGGTAGTTGCCGGATTTTTGATTAATATCGGCCAGTTTGTTGATACTAATAGCCTATGTAAAAACACTTTTTATTATTAAATTTATGATTTCCAACGATATCGGTACAGTTATGTAAGCCCATTAGTGAATGTTTATATTCATAAACGATAATTCAACTCAAAACAGTTTACACCTTGTAAAATAATCTTCAAAAAATGAAAGCTAATAATTTTGCACCTCTTTTCTTGATTTATTCCTTATTAAATTTATATAGCCTTGTTAACTCCCATACACCGATAGATCGAAAAAAGAAAACAACAAAAAAAAACGAAAGAAAATGCGAAAAATAAATCAATTTTACATTTCCAAATATTTTTACTACAACAACATAGGATTTAAAAAAGAAGAAAAACATAAAAAATGACGATGGTGGTACTGGTGAATGGTGATGAACAATTTATACTCCTCAAACAGAATGTAAAATCATTATAAATCTAAATTTGATTTGAGGAACGACAGCATCTGAAGAGAGAACAGTTACAAAATGATAAATTAAATTATAATTAAAGGCAAAATGATAGACAAGAGTAATATAAATGCGAGCAACAAAAAAATGGGGGTGCTGAAATTATCTCCTGGAACTGCCTTCAAGCAATATTAATCTCATATTTTCAACTTTTTTTTTATAATTTCTGTCATAACTTAATGAGTTTAGATCAGATGTGCTGTGACACTACTGTTATACGCATATATGTATGTATATGTTTTTGGGTTCAATGAGAACTTTTATGTTTTTCGGATAAATGGTTGACATATTAAATTATGTCAAAGATAGTATTTATTTTTATTTTTCGATTTGTTGATTCGTCAACAACATTTCGATAGCATTTTAATTCCAAAATTCTAAGGAGTTCGATAGATACTGATCTTCATCCAAATATTCAGAAGAACAAAGTCAACATTTCATGAACTGCAACTTACGGGTCGATCTGATTTACTAAGAAAAACGGATTTTGCATCGTTTACTTACTACTATTACGTGTTGTACTGAATATTCAATGAATTTCATGAATTTGCAAAGGCTAACCCCTTTGCTAATTTTTCGGCATACAAATTGTTTGTTGAAATATTTATATATTTTATAGCAGTATTTATACTTAGGACCAGAGCTTTGGTTAAAGTATCAATCATCACAATCTGGCCATTATTACGTGCTGTATTGAATATAAAATCAAATTCGTAATTTTGCAAAGGATAACCCCTTTGCTAATTTTTTGGCATTCAAATAATTTGTTGATATATTTATATATTTTATAGCAGTATTTATACTGAGGACCAGAGCTTTTGATTAAGGTATCAATCATCACAATCGGGCCACGCTATTACTTGTTGTATTGAATATAAAATCAAATTCGTAATTTTGCGAAGGCTAACCCCTTTCAAAGAAATTTCATGAAAAATATGAGGCTTCGCTCCAGAATCTCATACAATTATAAAACTGACAAGATATTCAAGGCATTGAAATTCTAAGATCAAGCTGTCCATTACTATATAATTAGTATTTTCAGTCATTGCTGATTAATACCTTCTAACAGTCCAGCCAAGTCATCCTCTACATCGCGGGGTTCTCGTGGCCGACAATAGTTTCTGAGTTTTCCAAATAGTGGCTTCACTATCATTTTACTTGCTTTTATTTTACTTCGTTAACGACATTAGAAATTGTACTAGTGGTATAAATGCCTTCCGCCCACAGGAGTCTAATACATTACATAAATAAAAAATAAAATTAAAAAATAAGTAATACGACAAAATCACCTATCACACATTTCACAAGCTCCTCCTAATCGCAAAGTTAAATATTTAAATAGGTTTCTAGTGCAAAATCGAATAACATTTTTTTTCGAATTCATATAAAAAGTTCACACACACACACTTACAACATACATATTTTTAAGTTTCTTTATAATAAACGATATCCAGTGGCGTAACACAAAACGAAGGCCAAAACCAACATAAATAAAATGTTTACCACATATTTTAAAATTTGGTACGTAAATCGATCTATCAAATTTGAAAACATTGGTCGTACGTTGGCATATTGACATTTAAATGTGAAGACAAAGATAACTCCACACTCACACAAGTGTGCTATCGTGTATACATACATATTTGTTTTGTTATGTCGCTGATGATATCTTTTGATTTTCCATTTTTTTTTTTATCATAACATTTTTCTTTTCATATTTCATTGCTTTCATTGCGCTCGTTTAACAAAAAAAAAAAAAAACTTAAATAAATAAAGGAAAAGTATATTGCACTATGTACAAAGTTGGTAAGGCTAAAAGCTTATGTATTTTTGTTCTCAGGAAAAAATATCAGATACAAAAGAAAGTTTTTCATTTTCAATCAATTTTTCCGTTCACTTGTTTGTTTTTGTTACCATCTTTTTTTTGCTCGTTTGCTTGCTTTTTTCCAAATATCAACTCATACGGAATACGGATTATAAAAAAAAAAGAAATCCTAATCCTAGTAGTTTTTGCGTTATGTTTTGTTTGTGTGCTTTATCTGCTTTATTATTTGCTTTTGATTTTATTTTGTCTAAAATTACTTATAGTGCTGTTGTAATTGCTATAATCAACATCGTTTAATATGGCAATTTGATTGGTTGTACATAAATATGATCATAGATGGCTAAGACGTGAAAGGTATAATTATAATTTAATAAAATTGGAATTTACATCCCGACGTGTATATCGGGTGAAGTATTTAAATTGTGACAAGTCAATATCTTGAAAATTTTTTAAAATTATAGAACATTATTTTTCGTCAAATTTAAAAGAAGTCAAAGATCACTGGAAAGCGTTCCTATGATTTTTTAATGTCGATTTCGTTTAAAGAATAAAAATTGCACTGACTGTAAAAAGAGTACCCTTTACCCATGTTAATATTAAAACTTGAGAACTTTTCTAAAATCAACATTTTCAAAAATTATCTAAATTGATGAATTTTAACCGAAATACAAAAATTTGTAAAATAATTACCGTTGAAAAATTTACAAATAATTCACAAAACCTCCAACCGGAAAACACATGACTCTTTTTATATACAAATTGTGAATTTTTTCAATATTTTAAATTTCCTATGAAAATTATGAATTCCTTTAAAAAATTAGCCTATGAAAATTGTTAAATTTTTGCGAAACTCCTTAGTTCTTAAAAATTCTGGAAAGCACGCATCAACAGATTAAAATTTTTTAAATGTTTAAAATTCCAGACAAAAGAGGGTAACCTAAGAAACTCAAAAAAATTTCACCGAAATTCAAAAATTCGGAAAACACATTAGGAAAAGTAATACTGTTTGCTCATTCATATTCCGGAAAATGCATGAAAATAATTAAACTTTTTTTAAAATCTAAAATCTTCAAATTTTCAAAATTTTAAAGTAAAAGGTTAAAGTTTTATTAAAACTAAGCAACTTTATGTTTGGATTATCCTCAACTGACGGAAGTTAACCAATTTCTTTTTTATAGAAAATGGAAAAAAACTGTCAACCATAAATGTTCTAAGTTAAATACAACCAGAAAAAGTTAAGTCGTTCTATAAGCTAAGAAAGCATCATCGCGGTAATTAAAAATTTCATGATATTCTCATTAAAACAGGATTCCGTGATAAAATACAGGATTTCAGTAAACAAAAACAAAATGACCTTGAAATTACCATGAAAAGGTCAACTTTATAAAAAATGTACGATCATCTAGTTCTAGAATTCACGATTATCTAGTTTGTGTCAGTTCACAGTATAATGCGTTAGTGAGGACCTTTATCTATAGAGTCACCCGTTTTTAAATTTAAATGTCACAATTTAAATGTGTCAACCTGTATAATATTTGATCGGTTGTTTTAAAATTATGAACGAATCAACCCACTCGATTATCACTATACTAATAATTTATTGATGACGTCACATATTAATTTCCTTACTATCTTTATAGCTCCATCTGCAATAGTACTCAACTTAATTAATATTAAGTGATTGGAACCAAAATTAGATTTAAGTCATTTTAATATCTCTGTTCAGAAAGTACCCATACTTAGTATGATTTTATATAACAATACTTTCCAAGTGCACGCTTCTTCTTCTTGTTTACAATATTTTATGTAAACAATTTTCGCAAAATTGGTTCATATCTCGATTGAAAAACTTTCATTCGCTGATTTTCAATTTTTCCATAACGTTTCCATGAAAAATTTGTATGTTTAAATTTTTGTTTTGTATTCTTTAGTTTATCTATATACTCTCCTCCTTGCATTCTTTGTCTTCTTCTGTTTGTCTTTTAAAAGGAAAAATTAAGAAAATTGTTTATTTCCTTTCTCTCCTCTCGTCACACCTCTTGATTAACTTCTTTGATTTAAGAATTTCTATTTTCATTCTTTGTTTTTTTTTTTATATTTGTGTGCGAGTTTCGATGTATGTGTGTTTATTTGAATGCTTTTTTATTTCATTTTTTTCCGATTTGCCATAATGTTTTTGGCTTTAATTCGATTGAAAAGCTTTTCAAAAAATTGAAATGAAGAAAATTTGTAAAAAAAAAATGTAGGAACAATAAAGAAAAACTAATCAATTATTAATTTAAGTGCTCCTCGCAGTACTAAACCATGGATTGGTGGTGGGAAATTAAGCTGTCGCGGTACTATGTCACCGGGTCCACTAGAAGCCGTATTTTTTGGACCACAACTTGGAAACGCGGCTAAATGTGGCGGTGGTTCAACTGGCCGACTAAGTTATGCGCGTCAAGTACATCGAGAAATTTGCACCTTACTCTTGGGTGCTCTGGAACAATTAAAACTAGCACTATCTGAATTTGTAACCGTATTACCACATCAATGGACATCACTACTCGGAACAAATTCAAAGGGGGATGTAGAAATTGCGCAACGCTTACGAAAATTATCGGATTTTGCTAAAGTGAGCTTAAAACTAAATTTAATTTTCTTAATGATTTTCATATTTTCCAATTGTTTATTTTAGCTTCTCGATAGTGAAGATGATTTTGCATCTCGTGCCAATTCAGATATAGCGCAGTTATGTGCCGAATGTATATTATACTGGCGGCGAGTTTTATCGGCTGGAACCCAACCATCAGTTCATACGCTGCTAGCTAAAAAACACCATACGCTGCGGGTGAGACGTTTTGCGGAAGGGTTTTTCGTCATAGAACATCCAAGACATGCAGCGAATGGAGTTTACGATCAACACTATCAAAATTATATAGCCGTGTCGGAAATGGCCCGACGATCCCGGTATTTATCATCGCTTCCACCGCTACCTGTTCACTGTATCCCTCTCGATGGTGATTCTAGTTCGTTGCCGTTAATATTCGAAGATCGGTATCAAGATTCTTCAGAGTATTCGAGGCGTCGTGCGGGCAGTGATCCACATTTAAATGGACACGAACCCGTTCTACCGGTTAAAATACTACCAGTCGTGCACAACAAACTTATCGTAACTAAAACTACGTCAAACCCAAAAAAAGAATGTTCCTGTGGAATTAATTTACCACTTGAGCCACTAGGTTCGTGTAATAGCTATTTGGGTGTAATGACTCCAAGATTTGCTTTAGGTGGTGATATCCTACAAGCAAGTTTGACAATAACGCCTGCGGCACGAAATGGAATACGACAGAAAACGCTGTCAAGACACTCAGTATCGACGTTACTAGATCCCGAAAGCACAGCACAATGGAACGGTGATGATAAACCGGTCGAGATGTTCAATCAAAATAATGTAACGAGCCATTCGACCTTGCCTACACGCCACAGTAAATCATTGGATCAACTAGAAATGCCAACGAATGGAACAAAAATCATAAACTCAGCGTCACTGCCAAGGTCAGCAAATAATCAAATTATCATTCAACAACAGCACCAGCACCAACCATCGCATACACATGTTTCGAGCAAAATTCCACAATATAAAAAAATGAATTTGCAACCGGAGGAATTACTAAAAAATATAAATGAATTTCGTGAAAAATACAAAAACCCCGGTGGTGATCCGAACAAAAAACCACTACAATTTTATAACCTCTTGCCAAACGGAATTATCGATAATCAAGCGCACGTGATCGCATTAAATAATTTTTCAACGCTGAATCGAACACCATCAAAAACAAAAACGAAAAATAACGATTTTATACACGAGATGAAAGGTAAAAAAGTCGAAACAACCTCGTGCTACTACAACTCTTTGCCGAAAGGGGCTGGATTAGGTTTGCCACCGCGTAATTCTTATCCACCAATTCGAACGAAAAAATCACAATCAATTCAGCACGACTCCAATACAAACATGTTGATAAGCAATTATTCGTCGGTTAATTCAAATTCAATACCACGAAGTAATTCATCGCATGCACTTCGAACGCAACTGTCAAACTACACTTCATCGACACTACCGATGCGTTCACTTGAAATTGCTCGAGTTCGCATAACCGATTTAAAAAATCATCATCGTTTGAGTAACGGTCATCATAGCCATCATAATTCATCGAGCAGTACAGATAGCCAGCACGAAAGTCCAAAACGTAAAACAAAACTAAATAAAAAACACCAAAGACGTTTATTGTCATCAGCAAGTGTGCCTTTTAAATTAGAATTACTAGAACATGATCCCAGCGTTGGATTTAGTGAAAGTTTGCCAAATTTAGCACCACCGCCTCCCGAATTTATGTCATCGCCACGTCCTAAAGCACGTAGTAGTGAATCGACATCGTCGTTGAGCGATCAAAGTGGTTGGGTGTCGAGTCATAGTTCACGACCATCAAGTCCCGAAACCATCAAGGATGAGGATCGAATAATGTTGAATGGGGAACAGCTGAGAAAGAAATTACAGAAATTAATCGACGAACAGCCAAATCGACGACGAACTATTAATAAATCTACTAAACTGCGATCACCGGCTTTAAATCGAAAGAAAATCAGTAACAGTGATGATTTGTCACTGTATAAAAAAACCTCAACCGTTACCATTCGGTAAGTCAATTCAAGTTAATCAATAGAATTTGGCTTATTAATTTTTATTTTATTTTATTTTAGAATGAAGCCAAAACATCAACAATCAAGCTTACCTAATTCTAAAGATGTGTCCCTCGCTAAACTAAAACCCCAAAAAAATTCAACGAAACCGATCAAAAACTATGAACAAGAGTGGATTGAACCGCGACCCATGCAAAACGGATTACATCCGTACATTCGTAAAGAAATCACGATAGCACCAAAGCCCGTTGACAGTATGAAAAAAATTATTAAAAAATCTACGGAAAAATCGAAATCCGAATTCGATTTGACAACGATTCAAACAGAAAATGGCTGTACGGTAGGTAATCCATTTGAAAATTTACGTTTGCCACCACCTCATCAATTTCGTGATATAGCTCCACTGCCACCCGATGAATTTCGCGATCCACCGTCTATAATTAACGAAGTGATAGAACAAATACTCTCACCAAAACAGCAGTTTGACGAACAAGTGCTGAAACTACCGACACAAATGCAACAACCAGCTGGATCACTTGATAATCCACTATACCATGTGTACGAAGCGGTTAAGCCACCACGACCCGTTTTAAAATCACAAAGTAGTAGTGAATTGGCGGGACGCAAAAATTCATCGGAACATGTCACCCATGACGTGAAAAGTGATGACGGTAATTATAATAGCGAGATGAAAAACCATCGAGTGCCGATAAATCCAGTGTTAAATTTTACGAAAAAATCACAAAGCTCGCCAATCAAATTACTCGAATTTGAAAAGTGTCGTGAAGAATTTCGCAAACAAATTAGCTATTCAGGTTCGATATATTCAGATTTTGCTAAACTAGCATCAGAACTACCATATTTCCATATCAGCGACGAATATCGTGCATTTTCACCAAACGGTTTGCATTTAATTATATGTGTCCACGGGCTTGATGGTAATTCGGCCGATTTACGTTTGGTCCGAACATATTTAGAACTTGGATTGCCCGGTGCCCATCTTGAATTTTTAATGTCCGAACGAAATCAAGGCGATACATTTTCCGACTTTGACACGATGACCGATCGTTTGGTTAACGAAATTTTACATCATATCGATGTGTACGGATTGAATCCGACCCGGGTATCATTTGTGGCCCACTCATTGGGTACGATTATTGTTCGGTCGGCGTTAACAAGGCCGCAACTAAGACCGTTACTATCAAGATTGCATACTTTTTTGTCGTTGTCTGGACCACACTTAGGGACGCTTTATAATAGTAGTGGACTCGTTAATATGGGTAAGAACATTTTAGTATAATTTTCCGATTCCAATACATATATATAATTTCCGATTTCTTTTGCAGGTATGTGGTTTATGCAGAAATGGAAGAAATCTGGTTCCCTACTCCAACTGTGTTTACGCGATGCAAATGATCCACGACAAACATTTTTATATCGTTTAAGTCAACGCAGTACTTTACATCATTTTAAAAATGTTTTGCTTTGTGGTTCGAGCCAAGATCGATATGTGCCACCGCATTCAGCTAGACTTGAATTGTGTAAAGCGGCGGTTCGTGATACATCAAATATAGGAGTAGTTTATCGGTAAGTAAACCTTCCAATAGTCGTTTCTCATTCGAAAAATTTAATTTTTATTTTCTTTCCTCAAAGGGAAATGGTACACAATATAATCGCTCCAATGTTGGCACGACCCGAATTAAATTTAGCCCGTTTCGATGTACATCACGCTTTACCTCACACAGCAAACGCGTTAATTGGACGGGCAGCTCATATAGCTGTCCTCGATTCCGAATTATTTATAGAAAAATTTTTACTAGTCGCAGGATTAAAATATTTTAGCTAGCCTAAAACTAACCGTTCACTAATTATTAATATTATCATAATTTAGCGTTTAGTGTATAGTACTAATAATTTTAACAAATTATTATTAAAAAGTTTATTAAATTATAAATATATATATAAATATTAAAACAAATTTAAAAAATTAAATTATAAAGCAATAGAAATAATTATTTTTTAATAGAAAAACGAAAAAAAAAAATATTAGAAAATTTTAGTAATTTGGTTTTGATAAATTAAATTTTTTTTATATACATTACTTGAGCCCCATTATGAAAACGAATTGTCAATTTTAGTCTTTATAATTTCTGTCCATTTTTTAAAGTAATTTTTTATGATTTATTTTTAAAGATTTGCTTTTAATTGTGCCTCAAACACGACTTGATTTTGTTTAAGGCTGTTTTTATTTTTTTTTAAATAATTAAATATAAATTTAAAAACTATATAACGTTAAAATGGCGTCAAATGTCATATAAAAGTAAACGAATTTTTATTCTATATATATGCTGTATTATGTATCTATGTTAAGTGGTGTTTCACTTAAAAACTTATCGGCCAACGGCTCGAAAAATACGTGTTAAATAAGAAACATAACTTTTCATTATTTCTCGCCAATTAGTATTCCATCTATGAAATATGGCCCTATTAAACTATTGCCAATAATCCCACACCAAACATTGTTACGCACGAACATTTATTGTTTACTTCTCATAAACATCGCGAATTTTCAACTGACTTGATTTTGAAAGTATCGCCGTACAGTTTGATGCAATTTGCAAAATATTTGCAAACACTCGATTTAGGCATTCCGAACTTCTCGAAGTTTGTAGCGTACTTATTGTGGATTATGGGCTACTGAAGAAAATATGTTTTTATCGGAAGTTTAATTTGTGACTGGATTATTACGATTCATTTTCATGATCAAAATTCATAAAAAAAGATATAAAGTCATAATACCTTGGAAGATTGTTGTCCGGAAATCGATATAATTCACATGCATCTTTGACATTTTTTTTTTGCTTCTCAAAAAGAGGTAAATAATTTATATGCACTTTACTTACTTGAAGCTCTGCTTTCATAAAAAAATTCTGCAGAAATTTTTTGGTAATATTTCTGTAGTAAAACATGAAGGAATAAACTTTTTTTTTATCTCTTTTCGTAATTTCCGAACGTGTATACCAAATTAAAATAAAATTACGTACATACATATATTATTTATTACAGACAAATTTCTAACAAAAGAAAAGCGGCTTGACTGACAAACTATAATAATAAATTTGTTTCTTGTACATAATACAATTTCCATGCCTACTTGAATATGTTTTTAAAGAATAATATTTTACCATAAAAACTTGCAGTTTCTATTTGTTTAAAAGAGTTAATTCTTCTTTACCGACTGTATCTCGATTAATTGAACAATTTTTCATTAGACGCGTATAATTCGAGCTATATATGATCGACAACATTTTAAGTGAAACACCAGGTATCTGGAATAAAATTCTAGTGTTAAATGAGCATATCATTGGCCTAACCACAGTTAAACAATTTACAGATTGGAATCTGTGAGTAATTTTATTTTACTTGTTTGTGAGCTAACATCGTATACAAAAGAGAGTGTGAAGTAGTTGTAGAAGTATGAATAAAACCATATATCAATATTTATGTTAGCCTCATTTGACAGATTGAAAGTACAGTGCTGCTATACTGTTACTAATTAATAGGGGAGTAGAAAATCTAAAAAAGGGAGTAGATTGTAATAAAGCGGAATAAAAAAAAAAAAAAAAAATTTATATATATATATATATATATATATATATATATTTTTTTTTTTTTTTCAATATTATTTTATAATAATATACAATACATCTTTGATTATTCATCGTCACCAACAAAATATTTAGATTTAATAAGCTTAACAATTCAAATAAAAAATATTGCATGAAAAATTAAAATAAATAAAATTTACATCTTACCGAGTAATGGCGCAGTGGTTAAGGCTGCGGTGCTTGGGTCGGGAGGTACCGGGTTTTAATCCGAACGGCAGAGGATTGCAAAAGGTATTTTTCATCACCTGATGAATCTTAAAAAATTTACGAAAAGATTGAATAAGATCCGAAAAATGTCGTATCTGTAGTTTTCAGAACTGAAATAGAACTTTTGGTTTACTGATCATTTGACGATGATATTCCGCAATCATGCTTTTAAAATGAAAACCAGTCTGAGACCGTGCCTAAAAATAAATATTTCGATTTAAAAGTATCATGCAATCATGCTTTTAAAATGAAAACCAGTCTGAGGCCGTGCCTAAAAGTAAATATTTCGATTTAAAAGTATCCGTTTAAAGCGGAACCACAGATAATTATACCAGATACACATCTTGTATGACTCAAATGTACACAAGTAAATTCATACTAAGCAAATTAATGCAACCAAAATCTAACCAACTGAAAAAAGATGTACATATAAAAACGCATAAATTCATCATATTCTTTGTTATTGCGCACGACTATATTTTGATTATATTATAAAACAAAAAACCATACTAAAATATACGAAAAACAAGAAAGTTTTGTTTTATTTTTTATAAAATAAAATAATCGTGTGATAGTATGAATTTACTTGTGTAAATTTAAGCCATACAAAATGTTCATCTGGTATAGATATCTGTGGCGAAACACTATGGTTTTGTTTCCTGGACTATTATACATAATATATCTTTCATAATTTGGTATACAAAAGTTAGTTCGTAAATCAGTAAAACTACATTTTACTTACAAGTTTACAATCTATATATGTATTTTAATCTGTGGCCTTACATGTATCGGGATTTCGAAATATTCAAATTAAATAAATAATTAAACCGTTCCCACAGTAAATAATTTAATTTATTATACGATTTTTGAATTTATTATTTTATTACAAACAAAATATAGAAAAGAAAATTTAAATCAATGAATTGAAGTATAAACACACTGCCGATATACGATATAATACTAATAAATAAATAAATAAAACGTATAAAAAAAATTTAACGAAAAACTGTAAAATTAACATTTTTATATTTATTATAATTGAGACTGAAATTTAAATTTATGTTAGATTTTTTTATAATTTTAATTCATTTCTATTTTTATTTATGTTTATAGCCAATCAAAAACAAAATCTATATAAATATATAAATATATAATATATCAAAAATATAAATAAATAAATGGATTACATGTTAACAATAAAATAATACTTAAACTCAGGAACTCATAATGGTTAAGTTGCGGGTGCTACTCAATAGATAGCACTAAACACAAGTTTATGAGTATATTGGCTGTTGAAAATCATTTTTATGCTGCGCCAACTATCTGTAGTAAAACTGCTGTTTGCTTATTGTTTGCTTTTGTTTATTTTTATCTTGGTGGAATTTGCGGTCTATGTTTTCAGTTATATCTTCCTTATTTTCATTCCAAAACAACAAAAGGTCATATGGCGAGAAATCTTTTAGAATCTTTAATACTAATTACTAACATACATCCACGCAATTACGTTATTTCCACGACGTTGTGGTTTTTCCAGAAAGTATATTTGTCGACCAAAATATAGTGAACGGGAATATTTGATTTTTCCACTGGTTTAAACTTTTCGGGCCTCATTTCGATTTTTACGTTTAGCTACTATTACATGGAACGGTCCAAGATGTGTTTATTATAGTGTACTGCCAAAAATAAACTGCGTTCTCTTTATTACAATCATACCACCCTTACCTTTTTGTGAAGTACCACTGCTTTTTCGCAGGTTTTTAGAATTTTGTGCAGATAGTTTTGCGAGCGCCCATTCCTTGATGGTATGCCAGTCAGTATTGATTTGTGTTTGACGTTTTGACACAATACTCTACAAGTTTTGCTGACGTTAAATGATGTACTTTTGTCAGATATCATATAAGTTCAGGATTCCCAAACACAGTTTTTTGTAAATTTAACATTCAGGCAACTTTTAATTCCAACTGGTATAGTCTTCTAAGTCTTTGGTATATCGATGTTCTATAATATGTTAAGACAAATGTCATCTCAATGTCACTATCGTTATTACATGCACCTACTTTGCATGTTTCGTAATTGTAAAAATATTTGCTAAATTTCCTCCACTCCCATTGGATCTTTGATGTGATCAACATCTAATTTTGACATATTTGCATCGATTACAATATGATAGATACACATATGATCCTATTGATCGCATGTCAATTAAAAAAATTATTCTCTATCTTTTTTTCTGTCTACTATTTATAAAAGCCATTGGATTCCTTAAAATGCCCAGAGTTAGGGAAAACTTGAAACTTGGCTTACTGCGGTATGTGATAAACACATGTCGAATTAAGAATAGAAGGAAGAAACAAAATAATAAAGTTGAGTGGAGAAACCACGTCGGGGTCATATAATGGCGAGTTCTTTGTCGTTATTTTATCATGTTGAATTATTCAGATTTGCGGAGGAAGCGTGCGATTCAATGGTCAATTTCGATTGGTTAAGGAAATAGTCCTTCTTACAAATTAATCGACCGCACAAATGACATATCGAATGTGTATAATACATATATATTACTTGCAGTCGTCAGAAAGCTAAATGGTCCTAATCACATCATGTAGATGAAAAATATAAACGTGACTTCCATTTCACAATACATCACGAAATCTCTAAATATAAAATCTATCAATATTAAGTTGACGATTTTTACAAGTAAATAATTTGAAAGGCGTGTAAAATTCACCGATATGACGTAAAATAGCACTGATCTTCCTGTGCTAATATTGCGATCGTTTGGCCTATCGACTTATTATTTCAATAAGGGGATGGACTAATAAAAATCAAGTGAACAAATCGTTTTAGCATCTATCCTATTAACATTTAAGCTCGAATAAATAATAAAACTTATTGTTCTAATATTACTTTTTGAATACTTTTTGAACTTCATAGTTTGCTACTTCCCGTTTAAATTATCTAACCGTTCAGCAATTTATTTTTTAGTTTGACTAGCAAACTAAAATGACAGGAAAACAAAATGGCCGCAGCCAAAACATGGTATTTAAGTTTTAGACCAATTACAAAAATGTTAACTCTCGTAAAATAAGAAAATAAATACTCTATAAAATATTCCTGAACTTAGTATTATTTTACTTAGGAAAAGTAATTCCATTTGATAAAAAAAATATCTTTTTCTAGAAATATTTAAAATAGAAATAAACAAACAAATATTACAACGTAGAAATTTTATAAATTATATTACAAATTATAAAAGTAAATTTAACAAAAAAAAATATTGAATTAAAAGTTTTTTGAAACATTTTTTTAGTAAATACATAATAATTATAGAAATTTAAAATTACCAAAAATAAAATAAAAAAAACACAAAACAATTACAATTAATTTTTAAGCTTTAATAATTATAAATTAAAAATCAAATAGTTTTTATTTATTTTATAAAATTTAAATTATATATATATATATATATATATATATATATATATATATATATATATATATATATATATATATATATATATATATATATATATATATATATATATATATATATATAGCACAAAACCAAGAAACTATAAAATATTTAATTGTTCTAAAAACAAAACTTCGATGCATCATGTAACCATTGATTTGTTTTTATGCCTAGGGAAATCCCCTAAATTAGAGAAAAAAGTATTTTTTTGCGTGTTCAAAGACTTAAATCATTTGGTGAGTGTAACTCTACCAAAAAAATATATATAATATATTTTTTTCCATTAAACATATTGCTTATAGTAATAACTCCCTTAATGGCTTACTCCACAGCAAAATGGTGGCCTAAATTAAACCCTTCATTAAAATTAATTTCAAGTATATATGAATGAATTTATTTTACAGTAATCATTACGATCATTACGTATGCAGCCGCGGTTTCAACTTATTTTATCATCCATTATTTTCAAATCTAATTTGTTTGAGAAGGCGTTTGGATCCCACTTGCACATCTGTAAATGAAATATTGTGGGAAGGACCAACGAATAATTTAAATTCCACAGAAAGGTGACTCTACGGCAAAAAGGCGATTTGAAATTGTTTGTTCTACATCTGAGTTTATCTAAGGCGCAACTAAATTACTTTGAACGAGACGAGTGACAGCTTTGCTAACAAAAGGAACTAATTAACAAATAGAAATTTAATTTTTAGTTTGAAATAAATTCAAAACAGTTTTCTTTAATTTTAAATTAAGTCCAAGAAAAATTAAATTTTATGAATAATCAAATTAAATTTTTTAAACCATAAAATGTAAAAATTAAAACTAAAAACTCGATTCGATTTCCTTATGACAACAAAAAAACAAATTTAAATTTAAATTTAATTAGATAAAAATAAATTATACTTATAATATAAAAATTTATTTATTTATAACAATATTATTTATAATAGGGTGACACTAGAATACAAGAACATCAACAAAATTTTACAAGTGGTTTTTCACAAAATAATTATTTCAAAAACTATAATTTGAGGCTTTCGAAAGCTGATCTCTCTATTAGTTTGGCTTACTAACTTGCACTAACAAAATATTGAACATTTTCAAGCGATTAGAATTTTTCAGGATTTTACAGATTTTTAAAATACTCAACTATTTGTCAGTCCTTTCAAACTTTCTTTTGTTTTTGCTTCAATTTATTTAATTTGTTTATTTTAGTTCATTACAGTCTGGAGACTAGACTCCAAGTCCCCTCCCAAGGAAGGTCAATTCAAATTATCCGATTCTTAAAGTAAAGTTTTGATGCTTGGTCTTTAAGAATGAAAATAAATATGTCAAAATTTTTATGTGTGAAAAAGCTTTTGCACCGGATTTGATCATATTTTCATAATTTTGAAACAAGCATCGGAAATGATGACTGAAAATACTTTTGGTCGTAACGAGAATAGACCCCCTGAAAGATACTTTTTTATAAGAAAAAAATGTGGGCACAGTCATTGGAGGCTGCCGACAGAAGTAAGAACTTAAAACTATTAAAATTTATAATCATAATTTGTAAATTAAAATCATGAACATTAGCGTGGTCTATCGGCACTCCAAGCGACAATTATATACATTTTGACATAGCTTATTGTTTATTAATCAAAACATATTATCGTCGTTTTATATTTGAAAAATTGAAAAATTAAGCCATGCCGAAAAAAATTTCTTGTATAAATTAAAAAGCTAAACCCGAGATCCAAACCCACAAAACTGCAATAAAAAGATAAACTTAATTTTTATAGGATGAAAAGTTTTAACAAATGTTACTGCAATTTTTGTTTTAATTTCAATTTTAACAAAAATGATTTCAAGATCAACTTCTTCTGCTAAATGAATGTAAATTAGCTATTAGTTAAACTTTTATCATCTGCAAAATTAATATTGAAGTGTACATCATAAAATCTTTTTTTGAGTATTTCAGATCTCCTTTTGTATAAAATATAAATAGCAGGCGAAATATAATCGGCAACCATTAAAATGTATTGTCCGTTTTAGTAAAGTTCTATATTGATTAGGCTTTTTAATATTAAGTGTGGGGTTAGCACGGACAATGATATGCTTAATGCGTTATGAACTGTTGAACCACCGATGGCTGTAGCAGTCTTTCCAGTTGATTTGCATCATTCCTTCTATTACAATAGTCTTGCCACTACCAGCTGGTCCAATTTAATATACGAGTAATGGTTCTGTAGCGACCATCGCTTTACACACAATCAGAATTATTCAGATATTTCATGCAATTCCATATAATTCGCTAACGCTACATGTACACTGTACATAAATATATATAGAGCGTAAAGTAGCTATTACACATAGCACTCGGTCTCCATGGCCTGATGAGATGACAAATAATTTTTAACAAAATTATTTACGATTCCTCATCAGATCGAAACTGAGCTTTGCTTTGCACAACATCCAAATTCTGAATAATTAAAATAACAACACGTCACCACCGTCGTTATAGTTCTCGCAATGGCTCGGCTATAGATATCGGGCGGTGCATTGTATGAAACAGAATCTCTCGGTGTTCGTCATTGACCCGGTTCATAAGATCATAAAAGTCATTATATAGGACATACTATTATCTGTTTTTAGCTGAAGTTTCAAGTTTTTTAAGCGTTGCAAGTAGTAAATCATCATTTATCTCGGCATCCGGGTCATTGTATAATTCTTGAAATGGATTTTGATTGGACTTTATATCGTTTCAAAAAATATTTCAATAAATCACTAATAAAAGCAAAACTTAAAATAAGAAAGTAAATCTCGATCCAAGTTGGCTAATCACAGAATCAGAAGCACAAAGTATATTTAACAGTATTTAACAGTTAAGTATATTAAACAGTATTTGAAAGTAAATTGGCAGCTTATAGTGTAGTACGTCAGTAAATCGGTCGGTAATTTATTTAAATTATAATTACTTTGTGGTTCCGAACCACGCAGTTCTCGATTTGGCTGGTGTAAAGTACGAGTATAAGGTTTTAAAAGAAACTATAGTGATTTAAGTTCTTCTTTAACCGCTTATTTTATTATCAGTATTTTACGAATCAAATTAATTTATATAAAAATAGAAAAAGAAAATCAAAAATTTATATACGTACATTTAACATTACATAATAAATAACACAAATAATATACCTCAAATTAAATTTTAAAATAAAATAAAAGTTCAGTAACAACATTAACAAATTGTTGAAAATAGTTTAAAAAAAATTAATCGCAAATTAATTAAATTAATTAAATTAACAACATTCTACTCCAATTCCTTAAAAAAAGCTATCCTTATCTTGTACCAAACGTTCCATAACCTAAAACACCAAAACAACGGATGATTCACAATCATCGTATTAAAATAACAAAAATCAAAAAAATATAATTAAATAAATAAATGGTAATTCCTTCTCTACGTTAATTTAAAATTTAAAAAAAAAAAATAGAATATTTAAAAAATTTAATAAATAAAAAATAGATTTTAAATGAAATTGATATTGAAATGATTTGACGTTTTACTTATGATTTACTGGCCATAATATTATAAACCTTATATGCATAAGCAAAAGTGACTTCTGCTTGTGGTAGAACAGCGATTGATGACCCAAGGGACGTCGTCTAAAACTCTCTGGCCCGCGGATCATAGCCGAAATATCATATACATCATATACAATCGTTCAATAAGTCCAGAGACTAATCCAGAGATGGCCGCCTTTAATGAAAAATCTTGATGATTTTTAAAACGTAGCAACCTATTCAAACAATATATGTCAAAATTTTATTGTCTTTTAACGATAAAAATACCGTTCAAGCTCATAAATGGCTTGAAAAGTGATATTCGGATTTTGTGTCTTCCAAACCATCAGTTGTCATCTCTATGCTGATTTCAATCGTTATCGTACAGAAACAATAATGATGCTGAACGCTCTGTTCGCCCAAATCGAGCAGTGACTCAAGAAAACATTAAATCCTAAAAATAGTGATGAGATCATAAAGATATCAATTGATAGTGTCAAATGGGTGCCGCGTTTGCTAACAATGGAACAAAAACCACAACTTATTCAGAGCACGGTTTAGCACTGGTTGCTAATAATAAACAAGGATGTTGACGTCAGTATGTGTCAGTGGATTCACCATTTCACTTCGGAATCAAATCGGCAGTCAGCTGACTAGAGAGCAGCTTGTGAAAGTCGCCTATAGCGTCCGAAGGCATAACAGTCTACCGACAATTAAGGGTAATTTTCGATCTGTAGCATAAAAACAAAGTTTCCATGGGCAAACTATCATGCATTATCTTGATTTGCGAAATTTTCGATTTATGGCTTCAAAATAAAGTTTTCATTGTCAAATCATCAGGCATTTTTTTAAACTTAGAAATTTTCGAACCATCATGCAATTTTTGGAATTTGGGAATTTTCGATTTGTGGCTGAAATTCAAAGTTTTCATGAGCAAACCATCATGTATTTTTTGAATTTTGCAAATGTTGGCTTTTTGTGGTTTTTCTGTTGGTTATCCAACATAAATATAAAAGTTTAAGTAATTATCATGCAAAGAAGCCGCTTTGAAGAAAATGATAGAGTTTTTACCAAAAACGTATATTATACAAGGAAGTCCTTTAAAAAGATTTTCATAATCTTGGGGAAAATCCATGATATCGAATCGGGGAATAAAGAGACAAGCCAATTAAGGCATTCTTAAAAGCGTGATGTTTTAAAATTGGCGTGATATTTTAAAGGAAGTGATCAGTAGGATGATAGACAATTTACTGTAAAATGTAAATAAACCACTAAACTATTTTGAAAAAAATGAAACGGACATCCGATTAAATGCTTTAAGTGCCAGGAATACGGATATGTGGTGCTGTACAGCCCTAAAAACCATTCAAAACTGTACTGTATGTTTGCCAATGAGAGAAACATTGCGGAAATTTGTGAAAAGGAACCAAAATGCACAATATCTCTTAGTAAAAAGATGGGTCGAAAGCGGCACATGATCTGCGTAACTGGGACGACCAGACACATTGTCTTAGTTCACAAGTTTTACGCAGTTATTAAGTACCAACGTTGCGTTTCGTTAATCGAATTTAAAATGTGGTTAAATGACGTCCGAGACCGATATACTGTGATTATCGCAGGCGATTTTAATGTTTGAGCTATTGAGTGGCGCAATAAAGTATGACAAAAATCGAAAAATTACCTAATTATAAGCTTTTGACGCATTGCGGTGATTGTCTTATTAAACAAAGGTAACACCAACAATCAACATAATAAAGACATTTCTAGCAGTAAACTGATCAATGTTGATCAGTTTACTGCTAGAAATGTCAGTAGAAATGCTGGATGGATGAAGACCGAAACTTTTCGGTGTGAGTATGTTGTACACGTGGGAAAGCGCAATGCTTCGCCGATTATTAGATAGCCCTCGCAGGTTGAATGAAATGACGAGTGTACGGCAGGAATGACAAGATGGATAAAAGTAAAGATTAGTGCTGTTGTCGAAAAGTAAAAAACCATCGGAAAATCGTGAATACGACTCCTGAAGTAGATGGACGGAAGATCAAAAGAAATTTTGGCAAGATAAAATTGCGTTCTTGGGAAATTACGTCGAATTAATGTACAACGATGCTTGTTAAATATAATCGAGGATAGCACAGTATAATACGTTATCTCAGGTGTATTGCTCAGGTTTTGGTCTACTGCTATGGAACTTAATGTGTATATGATCACGAGTTCAAGCTACAAATAGAATAAGAGGCAAGATCATCGGCATCAGAAATGATATCGCACTATACAATTGTTTGTTCTAGAATCGGCTAAGTATAGAGGAGAGAACTAGTCAAACCCAGAACTCTTTAGATATAGCCGAATGTGTTGTTACCTCGGGCAGCCAACCATCAAGTACCTTAATACCATCATCGAAAGTAGGTTAAACTTTAAGGAATATAATATAGATACCGTTGCAAAGTAGCAATGCACTTTTCAGGATAATATCGAATACAACTGAGTTATACATCAATTATGTTATATGGTGCTACAATTTTAAATAACTCAGCGCATTAAAAAAGATTTGCGCTAGTCCTGCGGTTTTTTTTATTATTTCTTTTTTTATTAAGTATGCACAGGAGACATTGAGAAGTAACGACTATAACCATTGCTCTAGCGGCTGTATGGCACTGAATGTTGGAAGATTTATTTGACGAATGAATTAACATAATCCGATAATGATAATCATGTCGCTTTAAAGCCCTCCATTTAAAATCTTACCTTTCGGTTGCAAAATGCGTAGACAACGATCATCAGTTCACCACTAAATATTAACTCAATGGAATGTTAGGATTCGATCTAATAACGAGAATTTTCGAAGAAAATTCCAATAAAACTAATACTAATTAATGACATAAATGGAGTATTTAGGGTACAATGCGTCCACAAACTATGAAAATGAATAAAGTGATCAAAAACTTGAAAACGTGAGATCCAAAGGCAGTTCGCAGAAGATTCATCAGTTGTAAAGCTAGGTTTTTATTGTTTGTAATCCGGCTCGATTAATGTTCTAATCACATCTTTGAAACTAGACTTTCGTTACTGTAATTTCATCATCATTCTGGCTCCATCGGATTTGATCCCGAGCTTGTTCTTCGTATTGTGTTAGATAACCCGAAGAAAACAAGTCGTTCTCTACCCCTAGCGACCTCTGCACCTGCCAAAAGACGGCTCTCTTCTCATGGATCGCTGCATCACCCGTTTAGTATCCGCTCGCAGAAAATGACCGAGCCAGTGTATTTGCTGTTCTTCTATTTCATGAACTTAGCTACTGTTAACAAGATTTCGATATTGTGATTTCTCATCTTCGTTTATCAGACCTCCACAGTTCAAACGTAAGTTTCGTTATCCAGTTATCCCGGACTTATACGAAAACGGCCATCGTAGGTTTGCAGTGACCAATTGATGATCACTGCCTACAAATTTGGCAGCCAACCGATAAGATCTCACTTTGGGACGTTTTCCGAGGATGTGCCAATCTTGAAAACCCAAGTGGATATTTTTATGACGAAATAATGTGCTAGCCACAATAAGATCCTGCGCAATCACAAAGTATATTATGTTCCCCAATATCGGTCGCTAGATCGTGTCGGGAGAACGGGCCTATGTTTTCACATAAGTCAATTTGCTTTTTGCCAGCTGTAGAATTAAAGTTACTAATCACTATTCTGAAGTCGTGCCCCGGTACGGATCCCTTCAGATCGTCCAAATGGATGTAAAATGAGTCTATCTTTGGGTTGGCTTACATCAGGGGGCACAAGAATACACGTTCCACGTACCAACTCCAAACCGAGTGTCCATTAACATAAGCGGGGTTCAGGTTAAATTTTCGCGGGATCCATATTTTCTTTTGTTGACTTTTTTAAGCCTCCTATACGACAAGCCAAAGATGCTGTGGTGAAATTCTAAGAATAACATACTCGTAAAGAAGTCTTTTACGGGCGTGGGAGTACCCCTAACCACACGGGTAATCAAGAAATATATATTTGAATCTAATAGAGGGTGGATACAAAGACCAGTTCGACCCCGTTTGAACAGTTCGACTCGAAACGGGGTAAAGTAGAAAATCGTTTATGATGGATTTAAAAACGACATGGCTTTTATTTTGGTTGTCTAGAAAAATACGAAGATCTGGCTCTAACCATTCTCTAACATGTAGGGCCTTCTTTAATAAAATTCAGTGCGCTTTGATCTCTAAAAACACGATATCATAAACCTTGTTTTTAACCTAATTAAAGCTGCAACCCCATAGGCTTATAACGAGTTTCTCGTCAACTACTGTGTCGCTAAGATTTCACCAAACATTTGACAAACCGAGCAATTTTGAGACAAAGATGGGAAGAATGGACATTAACTATTATTGATGGCGAAAGTGGTGGCCATCAAAATACAAAACAATCAAAATCTATTTGGTTTTAAAACTGAAATGTAATTCAGCTAATGGCTATGAACTATACATTTAATTTATGATTTTTTTGGTTTCAGTACTTATGCAAATAAATAAATTTAAAATTTATAATATTGTGTGAATTATTCTCGCTAATACATACATTTTTTATTTTTTATAATATTTATAATTTATTTATAATTGTTCTGATTTTGCGCTCGATGGAAATGTTATATTGGGTGATACTGGTGTTTGTGATGTGACTGCCGCACCTGACGCCGACGACGAAGTGGACGGTACAGGCGATTGATTAAGAGAACTAAAATCACCAGTATTACAGGTTATTGTTGGTATTTCAACCCCTTGCAACGTAAATCCACGATAATCTGTAACAATTGGTTTTATTGGTGATGGTAAAAGTATTTCATTTGGTGAGTTACTATCGTCTATTATGTTTAGAATTTTACTAGTTGAATTATTAGATATTGTGTTACCATCCGATGATGTGCCAACCGATTGTTTAATTAATGGATCGAATTCTTCAAGCTCTGATTTTGTTATATAATTATGACTATTTTTGTCTGACGTATTGATTTTACCCGACGTTTTAATGCCGTCACCACCCCCACCACCACAATCATCGTCTATGCTATTCTCACCACTATAATCGTTATAATCAAAATCATAATTAATATTCGTCAAACCATGCATGAAATTAAATTCGTCCGGCGTGTTTAGTTCGTCTAACGATTGTGTATCGTATGGACTATAGCCGAATATCGGTGATGTTGATAGTAAATCATTTGAATTACTATTACTCATGCTGATTAGTTTATTTTGATTATTAGTATTACTATTATGATTACTATTACTATTTAACTGTTCCTCTAAATTTTCAGCTAACGTTATCAATTTCTGGCTGTTGTCATCAGTACCCACCGTCAATTGATTATCAATCTCTAACTTTTGTTTACCTTGATCGGTCGTATCGAAACTACTTAAAACTTGAACCAAATTCGATTGAAAATGTCCATTATTGTTAACGGTGTTGCATGTGACCAACGACGTTGTCGATGACGATGAAATCGATAAATTTGACTTGTGAATCGCATCCATTTTAATTTTTGGTGGAGTTTTAATCGGTTTCAGTACTAATGGCGTTCGTTTGATAATCTCATCAACTTTTCGTTTTATCTCATCTTTATAATCATCGATATCCGTATTTAACGTTTCGATATGATTGAGTAACGTCTCATTACGTTTATTTAGGTTTGACATGATTTTCATATTTTCTGAAATCAAATGTAAACTCTCGCATGCCATCAGGGCTGATTCCCAAGCGGTGTTACTCAATTTTTCACCCGACATTAAACTATTAAACTCGTCGTCCGTCATCGAAAGCGATTCGGATGTTAAATTTTCGATAAACGAAATAGCACAACATAAATTTGTAAAATAGTATCCACCTTCGCCACTCATTAGCCGAGATGCATTACTAAATCGAGTTATATAATTTATATTACTATGAAGACGGACTGGATTGGCTTTGAGCACAACAAAAATGAGAGCGGGCAGAAATTCATCGGCACTAGCTGGACCGCCCACCGTATGCTTCAGTAATGTAAATATATTTCGGCAACATCGTACAATAGAATCTAATTTCTCTTGCGGCGATTGAAACGAGTCCATGGCAACAAGTTCAGTTATAGCGCTGTAGACAAGATCACGAACCTCCGAATTAACTTCATCAATACTACAAACTAAATGCTTAGCTGTTATCCAGCTTAGTTGTTTGATACGTTTCTGGATTTTTGAGTCTTTTTCCTCGTCATTGGTGAACGGCGGTGAAAATAATGACTTGTGATTTTTCGTCATAACACATTTTTCGAAAAAGTCCATAACTTGTTCTTTAATTTCGGGCTCAATATTCCGATAGTGTAGATTATCATTTGAATTGACCAAGTCGGACAATTGCAGATAACTCGTTTGCACCGTTTCCGATATCTCATCGATATTATACGAATGATATTTCTTACGAATAATATTGTCCAGTTGCTGGATAAATCGTTTCAATTCTTTTTTCGATTGATCGGCTATTTTAAGCTGTTTTAATGCTTCTATATATTCTATTTCGATTTTATCGAGTACATGATGTAAAGGTTTTGGGTCCACCGTTTTTGTGTCGCTTTTACCACCCAGCGGCGATTTCTTGAATACTTCAAGTATGTTACGTTTTAAATTTTCTTTTTTCTTTTCGTCACCACCATGATGTGGCTGGTGATGTGGTGTAGACGATTGGGATTGACTTGAATTTCGAGTTGTCGAAAAACCCAGTATGGAATGACGTGTCGATGTTCCTGCTGTTGATTGTAATAATTTTTTTGGTATTTCACGACCACCATGGGCTATACAAATAAAATAAAATAATAATTATGTGCCGAACACTCGAATTATAAACATCTTACATTTTTCAAGGCGCTCCCGTAAATTTTTTTCACGATAACATTTTGAACATAGTCCACCCCACTGGGTATTCCCATAAAATCCACAACCATTCCGACATTTCAAATCGCTTTGATCGATTCGTAAGCTTGGTGTTTTTAATGTATACATTATTTTGTTTAACTGTTTTTCAAAAAAAAGGAAAGAAATTACATGATAAACTAAGCGATATAAAAGTAAAATGTATTTCTAACTTAATAAAAAAATATTCACAGTGACAAATGATCAAAAACAATAACACGAAAATCGATGATGACACATTTGTTTGGTGTACTGTAAAACTGGCTTTTTTAAATGTCAAATTAATACCGAAATTAATCCCCCTACATCTGGGTATTTCAAGCTCAATTTTTATGTAAGCGCCAACTTTTCAAATAAAAACTAAAATTTAAAGTGGGCGCATATTGTACCGTTATTTAAAGTCGCCTCGCGTGTAGGTAAGTTTTTATTCAAATTAAATAAAACATATTTTAAGTTAAATGTGTTTCTAATTAATTTTTATTATTCATTTTTCTAAAATTCAATTTTCTTCTTGGGTTTTTGTTTTATAGTATACCTAATATGTACTAAAAACAAACAAACATTACTATTATTATTTTTATATAAATTTTTAACAATTTTTTGTGCTTTGCTGTAGTACGTAACATGAGATTTCAGCTAATTTTTTATTTATATTATAAATTCGGCAAATTGTAATATAAAAAATAATAACAAATTTTAATAAATAATTTAGCCAAACTATCAGCTTGTCTATCTCTCTTTTGATCTTGTTCTCTTATTTGTTGTTGTGTAAATGCATTTGTGGGAGGATAAAACACGAAAAAATTAAAAACCATTAACTGTTGGTGTTGGTGTTTATTTTGCAGGCCACACACGTTTTGCTACTCTAATAGTTGCCATAAATATATTTTTTTACTGTATGGCGGGAGGAAGGGTACATATATCGAGGCAGATGGCGGCAAATGGGTATTTAATATATTATATTTGAAACTGTATTTTTTTGTTTTGTAATTAATAAATATAATCTTTGTTTATTCTTGTTATTATTTGAATGTTTCGTAGAGACGCCATGCACAAAATGAGGTTGCTATTAGTGTTACACTTCTATGGATTAGTTTAGTTTTATTATTATCTTTGTACACTAACACTACAGGTGATGAAAATTCATTAATATTTGGTACTTTAGATAATTTATGATAATTACTTTCGACTTGGTATTTAACACACGGGTCTGAATTCCATGATAGTGCATATAATCCTGTGCATAATATTGATACAGCGCCTAATGTTCCATATATAATGGGTTTTTGTTTCCATACAAAACCTGCAATAAAACAAAAAATTTGTAAAAAAAACAAATGTACATTAAGCACACGCATTTTGTAGTCTACCTGTTACTATGGACGCTAATCCAGTTACAACGCTCGTTTTATGTAAACAATTTCCTAGTGTTATCCATCGTCCTGTTTCATCGCCTAATTTTGTTGGTTCAATTATTATATAATTTACTTTATCGTATAGGGCCTTATCTAGTTCTGCTTCAAATTTATGATGTGAAAATTCACCTTCATAAACTTCTCGTATTATTGTTGGTGGTGTTATTTCACTATAAAATATTAGAAACGAAATAGTTTTGTTTAATTTGGTATGTACATATTTCATTTTTATAAGACGTGTATTGTGTATAAATAAAACTTAGTTCATTATTGCAAATTTTAATTTTGGGGTAATACCAACGTACAAACAAATATATTCATGCATTTTATATTTGTATAGACGACTCTCTCTAGATTGTCCCTAAACTCTTTATAATAGCATCTTGCAAATTTCGAAATTTATTGTATTTGTATCGTTTATTCAACTTTTTGTAATTAAACTACTTTTATACTACCAGATCAGGAGATTTTGAAAAAGTTGATAAACAACACAACTATACAGATATGGATACCAATTTAAAGATTGATTAAAATTAAAAAAAGCGATAGGTATTATAGGTACAAAACTAAAGAATTTGAAATACCTAAATGAACCACAAAAGTAAATTCCTACCAAATAATAAATAAAGTTAACACTACAACAAACAAATAATACAAACTAATTTTAGCAAATACAAAAAGACAAGGAAATTATAGAAACTTTATCAAACTATATACCAGGACTAACAGTTAAAGGTGACAAACAAAACAGCTATAATACATCATGGGAAGAAAACTTCGAAAATAAAATACAATTTTGTACTGATGAAATGGAAATAGAACGAAAAACCAACTGGATTCTCGAAAAGAGATAAAGTGTAAACAAAAAAGCGAAAACTGACACTACACAACCAAAAAGATGGCTGAGTCATTACCTGAAGTTGAACCAACACCAGCAAATATTGTCGATCCTAATTAAACAAATAGCTCCAAAAGTAGTAGATAAAGAGAAAAAGATATTTCCACCTCATATTAACTTAATAGGAGTGTAAGAATATAAAAGACCGAGCAATTGTCGCAGTGGTTAAAGCTGCGGTGTTTGGGACGAGAGGTACCGGGTTCGAATCCCAACGGGGGAGGGTTGCAAAAGGTATTTTTCATCACCTGATTTCGATCGGTGATGACGATGAACACAACTATGACCCCCTGTTGGAGTACAGAATCCATGGGCCGAACCATCGTCCATGTCAGTGCAGGCTGGCTGGAGCAATGCAATGTGCAGATGGATTTAAAATCGAACCTGTATTCGTGCGTCCTCAATTTGGCTGGTGATGGCGTAAGGTAGGATGTTAAAAATTAACTGCGAAAGAGTTGGGAGAGCTTCGGCCCCAGAACAGATTGCAGAGTTCAGAAACAAAAAGAATATAAAAGCACCCAGAAACTATTGAGAACAGTCTTAAGCAAAGACTGTGGTATATTACTAAATAATAACGTCTGGAAAATCAAAACGACAAAAACTCAAGCCTCAGCTATTAAATTAAAAACTGGTGGGTTTGAATGGTATACATATGAGGATAAACAAGAGAAAAAGCAAACCAACGATGGGAACACGGAAATTATCAGAAGAGGAATTCCACTCTTTATATTAACCTTCGAGAGTAAATAAAATTTAGAAAACATCTATAATATAACTGCAAAGTTAAAATTGAGCTCTTAAGACAAACTACTAGATTAATACCACAGTGCAAAAAGGGACAAGGGTTCAACCATCCTCAAAAATACTGTAAACGTAAACTAAAACGTGTCAATTGCATAAGTAAGCACACAGCCAATGTTTGCCAAATCAATAAAAACATACCTCTAAAGTCTATCAATTGTAAAGGTCAACATCCCCAGCTAACTATTTTCGAGATATTTTCGAGTAAGTATGAGAATGAATACTCTGAATTAAAGATAATAACAGCAGGAGTAGCCCAAGGTAGTGAGCTCGAGCTCAATCTGTATCTTCTATATACAAGAGACTTGCCTAATACTGATGCAACAAACTACTGATGTAGGTAAAAAGAAGAGAAGGAATAAACATGAAATTCAGGAAAATGCAGCGGCTTCTAGGGAGACACTCCTAGCTCTCGATTTATAATAAGTTTATGTGAAAACAAATTCTATAGCACACAACTCTGGGGTTGTGCTAAGAAAATAAATATATATTAAAATAATCCAAAGGTTCCAAAATGAAATACTACGATCCATTGTACAGTGGTCGACACTTGAAATGTTTCCAACTTCACGCTGCTATAGCAACCGAACAGCGCGCTCATTTTTTGACAAACGTCAGTCTGTTATATTGTTTACAAGTCTACGGAAGCATATCGTTTTATGTCACAGTTAAAAAAAGTTATTGAAATGGAATTCAAACGCAACAATCGTATTGCTTTTTATTTGGCTGGAAAATCCCAACCAACTATTGTTACTGAGCTACAACATTTACATGTGACCAAAATGTTTGTGTATCGGACCATTACACGTTACAATGACACTGGTAGCATCAAAAAAACGCCATGGAGCCACCTCCAAACATTCAAAAACGACAAAGCGCAGTTCAATTGGCAAAAAATCTCATTGTGTCTGCTTGTAGCATGGGGCGCATATTAAAAAATGAACTACGATTGAAGCCCTACAAAAATACAAAATGTTGCTCTTCGCCGAGAATGGGGCAGAATACCATCACACCACATTCGTGCAGCGTGAGAAGCCTTTTCGGACAGACTCGATGCTATTATGCGCACTAATGGACGCTACATCGAACAATAACATATTTTTGTTAAATACTTCGAGTGCCGACCACTGACGACTACTTAGAGCCTTCAAAATGGAGTTTGTCGCACACGAGATCAATTGTCATGCAAGAAAACACTTTCAACGCCTCCATGAGCATGCAAATCAGGATATACGTTCTACAAAAAACGAAACATTGGATTATAATAATAATTGGATTATAACCTGACCTGGGCCACACTTTTCAAATCGGAATCCGATTCGGAGTGTATTTAAAGATTTAGTTTAAAATGCAGCACGACCTCTAGTCTAATTCCTTAATACCCTATTTTACCCGAGATGTAAAATCACATCTATAGGCGTTAAAGTTAATTAAAAACTTAAATCGTATCTTACCACGCCGCTATAAAGTGATCTTTTAAATCAGAAATACACACAATTCAGTCATCGGTGCAAATTGTAATTTAATTTTCATAAACTTGTCAATATCATGCTTGATTGAGAAAGCATTTGTTTCAGTTTGACTGAACATCTTTGCAAGCTCTATAAGATGAAATTTCTAATTCACATAGTTAAATTATCTAATAATATGCGTCTTTTTACTTTACTAATATTTAAGAACACTTGATATTCCATCAAATAAAGCCTCCATGTAAAAACTCTAGCTTTTTGATTTACAAATTCAAGTATCATCAAAAATAAAGCAACAATTTGTGCATTAGTAATTGATTAGTGATCACTTAAGATTGCCGCCTGACATTCCCAACTCTATATATAAATTATAAAATAAGCATAACAAACAAAGCTTTAGCTTCTTTAAAACTACAGCTCTTATCCACGAAATATTAAAAATAGAAGAATATTTAATAAATAATTTAAGTATAAATAAAATAAAAGTTTTAAATAAAACTACAGCATTTTGGAGTTGTTAACTTGCTATTTTATACTAATTATAGTGCAAACTATTTAAAGTGCTAACTTTGCAAGCTATTTACAGGCTGACTAATTTTTAAACGACTACAATAACGACCACAATATAAAAATTATTAAATTATAACTAGCTATATACACTCATTGGCATATTCAATTAGAATCGACCACAAAAAAAATAAGAATCCGTATTGCATAATACTATTTAATAGTTGTACAGTATCGTGAATCGTGATATGTGATATCATTTTATTAATAAACAAAACAAGTTTTATCAACACTAATCAAAATAGTTCTATACACTAATATATGTATATTATTTTATGATGCAACCAAAAAAAACTGTCAAAATTATAACATTTATGTACTGCATTTTTAAATTAATACTGTTAAAATGGTGGAATCGTACGTCATTTATTAAAAAAAAAAATGAAAAACAATTACAAAATACTAAACTACCGTGAATATAGCAATTGATTATGTTGATGCATTCCAAAATCTAATATTAAGGCAATTTATAAAATTAAGTCTGAAACTCACTCGATTGGACTTAGACGTTTATTTCCGGATTCGACCATTTTTTTTTTTTAATTTATTTCAATATTATTTTATTGATCCGATGATTTAACAATATTTTAAACAATAATTTTTGATAAATTTGAGTTGATACTGAAAATATATGATTTATTAAAATTAAGAAAATTAATAAAAATATCGATTTGTACGAGAGAAATTGAAAAAAGAAGTACCACGTGGTTTTTTGATGTCTATGTCATAAACAGAACGATTTATAATACATTTTATTAATGATTTTTTATTTGTTTTTTTTTTCATTATCAAATTGAAATAGAATATGTATATTAGCATCGTAGACAATCTATAAAAAGGTTAAAGGTATATTATTACCTGGTTTGATGAACTTTAAAATTTTATGCGGCTTCGAACATTCCAGTTGAATGATCGTTGAGTAAGCATATTGGGCTACATACATAGGATATACAAAAATACAATTTCAGCTCGTCATACAAATATGTACTTACTTGAATTCAGGGAACTTAATCAAGGTGGATCTAAATGTATTAGTATAGAAGCTTGTAGGCTAGGCTGACCAGGTATTTTCGATTGCAGTAATGTGTTGAACATATTTTAAAACGTTTAAATTAGTTTGAATTGATCATTGAGAGAAGTTGACCAAAGATGACTGTAGGGTACTAATAAGGGCTCTAAACCTCTCAGATACCCAAAAAACTATTAAACACACCAATATGGAAGAACAAAAACCATGTTAGCTATCGGCCAAGAGATATGGAAACTGAATGCTAGTTCAATGTTTTGCCATTTGGACTATATATTATTTGTGAGGACTTCACGGACACATGAAAAAATTTGCAGAAGAGCTATATATGGATTAAGTTTCCAGAAAAATCTCCCATTCTAAAAGCATATTGGTCCGAATGACAGAATTGGTCCGAATGAGAGAAAATGTCTTTAGATGAGTGCTTATAACGTGTTTGGAGAAGCTCTGACTACAATGTAAAGCACAATCGTTTTAGTGGTACCAAAGAATAGCCCTACAGATTCAGCAGTGTAACGTCGTGGAATTGTGCGGAGGAGGTGGCAGGACTTTTTCCGATCGGCTCGTAGAACGTGATAGAGCCAGCGTACTCGCTGTCCTTTTATTTCATGAATGAGTTCAGGAATTTTCATTAAATTCCTAAACTCGTGGTTGAATAAAACTAGGTAAGTGTCATCATCGTCGCGTTTGGGGCCATATCATGTCATTAACCATATTTCATACTCATCCGTCAGGGTCCAACTCTCATACCCATACACGACAATGGGTCTGATAAACACCTTGTACAACTTCAGCGTGTCGGCATTTGCAAGGTATTTTAATTTTAGCAGCGGGCGAAAAATACACAAAGCATGGTTGCCAACGCCAAGACGATCTTTAATATCCCCTCTCACACAATTAATATGAGTGACAAGAGGGTTGCAAAAGGGATTTCTCATCACGTGATTACTATCGGTGATGACGAAGAACACAACTATAACTCCCTGTTGAAGTGCAGAATGCATGGGCCGAACCATCGTCTATGTCAGTACAGGCTGACTGGAGCAATGCAATTTGTAGATGGATTTAAAATCGAACCCGTATTCATGCGTCCTCGATTTGGCTGGTGACGGCGTAAGGTAGGACGTTAAAAAAAAATTAAACACGAAAGAGTTGGGAGAGCTTTGGCCCCAGAAAAGATTGCAGGGTTCAAATCAAACAAAACTATTTGGCTAATTTTTTCTATTTTATCGATAACTAGAAGTTATAATGCTCAGAAATAATAGAATATCTGTTTTGTTCACGGCATTTCAAACATTTATACAACATAATCCGATGCGATCGAAAATATCATGTCACCCTACCTTAAAACTCCTACCTAATGTTTTTAAAATAAGCCAAAACCTGTTGGGTTTTAAAACAACTTTTTTATTAAATTGTTGTAATCACAAGTTTCGTAAAAAGTAAACAAATCCATTTTTGATCAAAACATTGTGACGTAATGGCTTGACGACTAAATAAAATATCTTATCACAACTGTATTTCATTAATAGCCTTGTTAAGAAATCATCATAATTTAGGAATGACCTATAAATAGTCATTACTCGCAACCATTGCAACATCTCTAAATTGTTCATTGTACAAAGTACGCAACATAAAAGTAAAAAAAATATCGACGTGCATCAAAATTGTTGTTTTCACTTTCTTTCTCACTATGTTATTATACTTTCTCTCTCATTCGCTCGTATCAATAAATGCACTAATTATTAACAAAAAATAAGTTCAAGGTTAGGTCATTTGATATAACTACACAAACAATGTTGCATTAATTCCATTTTTAACTAAATTTTCTAATTAATCATTTAACTATTTAAAATTGAATTGAATGTACACCTAAACATTTTCAACGTAAAATTCTTAGATACATTTTTATCAAAAGAAAAATATTCGTATGTGACGTAACAACACTAAATTGCATTTTTTTGTACATTTATGATGTTATTATATTATACTTGAGATAAACTGAATTTTATTTATACTTAAATAAATGGTTAAGTATTCGGATTTTTATAAATATATTGATTATAATAAATTTTTTGTGTATCAATTTCACTCACATTTCATCGGAATCAACAACCATTTTTTGTTTTTTTTATATTTTTAAATATTTAATCGATTTTCTTCACTTTTTATTTTATGTGAGTTTAATATATTAATTAATGATTTGTATTAATTTTTTAATTACAAATTATTGACAAAAACTTAAATAATATTTTATAATATTATACAAATTTGATTTTCTTTTCGTCTTGACGGTCAACTAACTGGCATTAGAAAAAAAAAATAAAAAATAAAAATAAACCAGCTGATCGATTAATTAGATTAGCGTCGTAATGTTGGTAGACCTTATTTAAAACATATAGTTCACTATATTATCGACACTGTCGAACTAAATTAAAACGACGGTTATTTTAGTTTAAGATGATTTAATTTATATATTTTAACAAATTTACAATAATTACTAATATGGGCTTCATATTAATTTATCTAATACATGTTCTATTTAAGATTAAGGCTGCATTTTTCGTTATAAATGATAAATCATAGATAAAAAATAAAATAAAAACTGAAATTTTTTTTATTTTCCAGCATCGTTCATTGTTTTTGGTACACTAAGAAGAGAGTTGATAAGTTCTGAATTTCTTTTAGGAAATTGATGATAATATTCGATGTTATTGTAATGATACCGGCAAGGATCGTTTGTATTGGCCGATGATGTTAGGGCTGCGGTTAACCATTGTGCAAAATCTTTTGGAATCTAAAATGAAAAAAAAAAAACAAACAATCGAAATGTCTGTTTTGTATGCATTAAAAAAATAAACTTACCTCTTTTTCGTAATATCTATCCTCGTCAGCTAATGGCATGGCTAAACATATTTGAAACCACAAACAAGCAACGAATGCTACGAATTTTAACTGAACCATTTTCACTTGTGATGTATGAAAAAAATGATGTATGAAAGTTTACTTGTTTAATCCACAGTTGATTGAGACGAAATGATGAATATTTTCTAAAATCCATCGATTATATTTATATATAAATTGTAAAATTCAATTAAAACTCAAACAGCGTATTTAAAACCTTAAAATCCTACGATTTTCCTAAACAGATACTATATACCTGTAATTGAAAAATAAAATATGCATTAGGGTATGAGGGAAAAACATTAAATAAGAATTTTCCACTCATTTGCATTTTAACTGTCATCTGCAGATGTTTAAAATTATAAATACGTCTGCACTCGAAATATGTAAACGGGTGGGTATATTATGCTAGTGATTTTATTTCTAATAAACAATAGATGTCAGTCGTACTATACTATGCTGTACCCCAGCAAATTGTTATCTTTACGTCGGTAACAAGTCTGTTGCATGTCTCGTATACAAAACAAAATGAACTACACGTGTACAAAAAAGATAGATTTCTTAGGTAGCATATGTCTTCTAATTATTCCATAATTTAATCTACCATAATATATTTTTGTTAAAATTCCTGGTGGCAAATAGCCATACCAAATAGCATATATAAAAATCTGATAGCTCGATGTCTCTATGTGTTTTCAGTACTAATTGTAATTTACATGTGACAGTTTTGTATACAATTTTTAAATGAAAATTAAACGTTAGAAATATATAACTAGTGCCATTGAAAAGATAAATGTGTGAATTATAAATAAATAGCTTTTGTTATGTGCTGTCGTAACCATATCACCAAGAAAATCTTAGAACAAAGCTACCTATTTTTTCGTGTTACGGTCATTGTAGGATTAAAAAATGTAAATAATTTAACCTTTGTTATAACTAATAATCTATTTTTCATATAATTTGATTATAATAAACGTTAAATTATTTAAATTTTTTCATCCTACAATGAACGTAACACGAAAAAATAGGTAGCATTGATTAAAGATTTTCTTACTGATATGGTTATAAAATCACATAACAAAAGCTATTTATTTATAATTCACACATTTATCTTTTCAACGGCACTAGTTATATATTTCTAACGTTTAATTTTCATTTAAAAATTGTATACAAAACTTTCACTTGTAAATTACAATTAGTACTGAAAACTCATAGAGACATCGAGCTGTTATATTTTTATATGTGGTATTTAGTATGACGAGTGCCCGTGAGTGGCGCTATTTTCCAATCGTCAATGGCAGTTTAGTAATTTGTATGATCCATTGTTCACGGTACTCCCACAGTACTCCTCTTTTTGTGACATCTACGTCAACCTACTCTGATACATACGTCTCACTTTCAAGATACCTATGATGTGCTAATGATCTCCCTTCTCGAATTTTGTGTCTTCTTTCTTCAAAAATTCTTTCGTTATCTCGGTTTCTTGCGATTTTTCCATAAGGCAGCTGTAGTGAACTACAGTAGGCTGTAGTGATCATGTGAAACCATTATCTGTGTTCGCGATGTACTAACATTGTTAATTTTGTATTCCTTATTGCGAACTGAAAACGAATTCGTGATTGTTGAAGGTAGCGAAATCATCGTCTTTTTAGACGAAACTAGCCAAATGTACTAACTTGACATTCCTTGTTCTTCTTGCATTCGCGAAGGCTAAGGTGTTTATTCGGATATAAACCATTTTTGAAAAAGTCTCGTGGGCCAAGAATTTATTCTATTCTTCGATCATAAACCATTAACGTTCATACTCCGTCAAAATCCCTAAAAGGCATCACCAAGGCAACGATGCCATTTAGATGTCATCGCACAATATACGTCAGACAATCGCCACATCTCCGGAGATAACAACATTGTCGCAGACACGCTGTCACGTATCGATCAATTCCACATCGGAAAATTTACAATATTCGGAACAAACAAAGAAATCATATACGACGTTTCAACCGGCACACAATGACCGTTTATTCTCAAACCGTTCTGTCGGCAGGGCAACGAAGTTTTCCACAACGTTTCTCACTCAGGCATACACACCACAGCAAAACTAATCAGGAAAAAATCATCTGGCCAGTGAAGAATCAAGAAATACGCTTGGGCGAAACATTGTAATCGATATCAAAAATGCTCTTCATACTGCCTAACCATGATCGATCGCTAGACTCGCTGGCCAGAGGTTATCTCCATACCAGACATCAAAACAGAAACTTTACTGTAAGCATTAATTAAAACATGGATCAGCCGATTTGGTTTACCAGAGGCGCAGATTTCAAATCAACTTAATTTGACGAGCTTTCAAAATCTCTGGGAATCCACCGTAAACGGACCACATCATTCTATGATGCCATTGTTCACCTACAATCCGGCGGACAATGGCATCATAGAATGATGGCACTGAAATTTTAAGGGCGCATAGCTGAAAAATAATGGACAAAATCACTAACCATAGTACTACTCGGTCTAAGAACTACATTTCATGAAAACTCCAGCTGAATCCGTCTATAAAGAAACTACAGCTGAATTTGTCTATAAAGAAACTATACGACTTCTAACGGACTTTATACAAATCGGCAAAAACAAACCACAGTCCGAATTTGTCATATAACTACACAGTCAATTCGCAGAAAATTTATATCTTAAAAGAAATGGCAACATGCAAATATGTTTTAGTACGAACAGATGCAGTCCGGTAGTCGTTACAACCTCTAAACGAGGGTCAAGTTCCTGTAATCAAACGTATCGAAAAATATTTTACACATCAAGAGCAACGATTTCAGTAAATCGGTAGAGAGAATCACGAACAATCTCCAGCACCACCGAACAGGATGCCGCACAATTCGATCTGCACACAAAAACAACACAGTCAACACCCACTTCTAATATCAAACAACCGATTAAAATAACGGAAAAGCAAATAACTTTTATCTAAAGTTCAAATGGGGCCATTCCATCGTCAAACCGGTTTTATAGGACCCCTAAAACATATCTTTGTAACTACACAATATGGCTCGATGGACCAATCGATAATTAAAATATACCGACTCTTACTCGGTAAATTGGGTCCCAAAGAAATATTCGTAAAAACAAAACAAACAGAGCCAACACGCGATAAAAATAAGCAACAAATTTTTACCGCCGTGATTAATCAGTTTTAATCACTTATTTAAATTAATTATCAGTTTGATTTAAAATTAAAGTTATTTCCGAAATTAAAGTCAAATAAAAATAAAAGCGGCAAGCTGTAGTTTCTTAATAAACAAGCTCAAAAGGTTTGGTTCTTTTGAGTCTGCGTTCAATATTGGTGTTGTTTAAGAGCTGATGAATTACCTCGATATTCACATATTGCTGGAGTCTTCCTTCCTATCTCCTTGAATTTTATTAAATTTCAATTGAGACGAGATCCACTTTAAGTCATCTGTATAGGTAGCTATTTCTGACAAATGCATCAACAATGCTTCTTATAACCCCGTACTAAAACCTTTGTATGATCTTAACGTTGCTTGCTTGGTTTGGTATTGGTTTCAGTATTTGATTATAAAGTAGCAGCTTGTTGTATGATGATAGAGTATAATGTCTACCTAACTAATTTGGTCGCAATTTTATTCACAGACATGTCTGTTTACATGTTAGACATTTGGGTCAGTTTTCAGTCGGTCACGTTTCGATTTAACATGTAACTTCAGTAATAATAAATGACCGTAACGTATATGTAACACATCCTAGTCGAATCAAAAACGTAACATGTGTCAAATTTGTTCAGAATCAGTTGTGTATGTCAAACCACCATGGATAGTGTTGAACAACGCCTGCATGAAAAACATCAAATTTTATTTTCAAAGTCAGCCACAACGTTAAGTGCCACATAGCGCATACTACGATGGACATTCTGCACGAGCGATTTGAGGGCATGTTTATTTCATGCGGTGGTAATAAACAGCAAAGGCATCTATCAAATTCAGCCAGATTTTCGCGTTAAAGTCATCCAAAATTGGCCACATAATGCCATAAAATATTATTTCAAGCAATAAAAAAATTGACTGAATATCTCATACACGACTTATTTTAAAATCGAGCGTCCTTATTGGAAACCCCTATAAATGAAGTTGTCTTTACTCAAGACACGTTTGCTGGGTGCTATAAAAAAGTTTGCCAGATCGCATAATGATTAAAAAAATTGTCATCACTCATACATTTTTCTTGTGTTAAATAAACGTCATATTTTTTGTGTTAGCTTAGAGAAATTATTTTAATTTTATTTTTATACATCTATTTTTTGTCTTTAAATTTTTTACATTTGCGGAAAAACGAAAACACAATAAAACAGTTTGTGTGTTATTTAATTATAAACAAATCTATTTAGCCAATTCATACATATTTTAAAGTGTTTGACAGTCGAGTCGCTGTCGGTGTGCGTGTATTCATTGTGTCGTTGTGCCCCACATCCAGCTTTCAAGCACCTTAAACGTAAAAACGTAAATATTATTGTGTAAAAATGTACACGAACAACTTATTGCAATTCTCTTTTATTGTATAATTTACGTTTCATCATCGTAAAAGAATATAATGAAAAGAAAATTTCATTTTTTCTGTTCGTCTTAATTAAAGGAAAAACTTGTTATTCATTTTTTTTATGTCGTGCATTTTCTTTTGTAGATGAATGTATCATCATGGAAAAGTTTCCTTTAAAAAATACAAAATTGGCTGCTAAACATTCTGGAAATATATCATATCAATCGGTAACAAAAAAAGTAAACTGAAATATTTAAAATTTAATTTTGTTTTAAGTTAAAATAATTAAGGCGCCACGTCATATTTTGTGTTTTACAATTACATATAATTGTACTGTACTGTACACATTGCGAATATGATTGAAACGCCTTTTTTTTGTTGAAGGAATAATCTTTCTGTATATTTCAAAATTGTGCTCATTGTAAAACTCATTGAAGAATAGGAGTAATAAGTCGACAGTACACCTTTTATGACATGTCAAAATTGAAAAAATGCATATATTTTATAATTTCAGAATAATAATCCTGACAATATACTATCGCCACCCCATCAAAATACAACCTCGTTAATTACTGATTTGATTGGTGATAGTGACGGTATGGTAGACGTAATTGGAATGAATCCGAATTACAATTATAATTCAGATTCGAATAAAATCGTTTCGAATGATGAGCATTTGAAACCACCATCACCCACACATACAGCATTCGGACGTGAATATTTGAGCAGCGATCATGAAACGGGCATATCATTTTCTAATGTAACCGATGCCAGCGATGATATACCAGGAATTGGACAATACGATGACTTTCATACAATCGATTGGCAACGTGATATTGCACGAGATCGCATGCGACATCGCTACATTATTAAAAAACGACAGGACTCACTGTGGGATTTAATTATAGGTGCACATGATGCATGGTCGGGATGGTTGTGTGTATTACTTGTAGGATTAATAACCGGATGTGTTGCTGGTGTCATTGATATTGGTGCAAGTTGGATGACCGATTTAAAATTTGGTATATGTCCGCAAGCATTTTGGCTTAATCGTGAACAATGTTGTTGGTCATCGAATGAAACGACATTTGACAGTGGGAATTGTTCTCAGGTAAAATAACTGATATTGATCATGTATAAAAAAAAAAATTACATTTTTTTAAAATTATTTTTAGTGGTACACTTGGCCCGAAGTTTTTAGCATAGGACGAGATGGAGTCGGTCCCTATATTATTTCGTATTTTTTCTATATAATGTGGGCATTAGGATTTGCCGCACTTGCTGCTTCGTTGGTTCGAATGTTTGCACCGTATGCATGCGGTTCTGGTATTCCAGAAATTAAAACAATCCTATCGGGTTTCATAATTCGAGGCTATTTAGGTAAATGGACGTTACTAATTAAATCGGTTGGTATTATGCTATCGGTTTCGGCGGGATTATCACTCGGCAAGGAAGGTCCAATGGTGCATATCGCAAGCTGCATCGGTAATATATTATCATATTTATTCCCGAAATATGGACGAAACGAAGCTAAAAAACGTGAAATATTATCGGCGGCAGCAGCAGCAGGTGTATCGGTCGCTTTCGGTTCACCAATAGGTGGTGTATTATTTAGTCTTGAAGAAGTCTCATATTATTTCCCATTGAAAACATTGTGGCGTTCATTTTTCTGTGCATTAATTGCTGCTTTCATATTACGATCGATCAATCCGTTCGGAAATGAACATTCGGTTTTATTCTTTGTCGAATACAATAAACCTTGGATATTCTTTGAATTAGTACCATTTGTTGGGCTCGGGATCATGGGGGTTTGTGTTTCATCATCATTTGCATATATATATAAACATGAACTTTAAACATAATTGACCAATATAATTTACAGGGCGTAATTGGAACAATCTTCATAAAGGCTAATTTCTATTGGTGCCGCTATCGTAAGTTCAGCAAATTGGGACAATATCCAGTGACCGAAGTGTTATGTGTTACTCTAATCACTGCTATAATAGCATATCCAAATCCGTATACACGAATGAATATGAGCCAACTTATTTTCCTACTATTTAGTCAATGTGGAATCTCAAACAGTGACCCGTTATGGTATGAGCATAGTTTTTTTTTATTTAAATAATTCATGTGGAACACAAAATTTCTATTTTCAGCGATTATAATCGTAATTTTACCGATGTTAATTCAGCAATTGAAATCGCTGCGGCCGGTCCAGGTGTATATAAAGCAATATGGCTATTAACTTTGGCTTTTATATTGAAATTAATTTTAACCATTTTTACATTTGGTATGAAAGTTCCTTGTGGTCTATTTATACCGTCGTTATGTTTGGGCGCAATTATGGGCCGAATTGTTGGCATTGGAATGGAACAGTTGGCGTATAATTATCCGAAAAATTGGATATTTTCGGGTGAATGTTCAACAGGTGAAGATTGTATAACGCCCGGATTGTATGCGATGGTAGGGGCAGCTGCAGTTTTGGGCGGGGTGACACGAATGACTGTGTCATTAGTTGTGATAATGTTTGAATTGACGGGTGGCGTTCGATATATTGTGCCATTAATGGCAGCGGCAATGGCATCCAAATGGGTCGGCGATGCACTTGGAAGACAGGGTATTTATGATGCACACATAAGTCTCAATGGATATCCATTTTTGGACAGTAAAGATGAATTTGCGCATACCACGCTTGCGGCAGATGTGATGCAGCCAAAGTATGTAACTCATAAAATTGTTAATTTTCTTTCGACTAATAATATTGTTATTTTATGTCCGTAGACGAAATGAAGTTCTTTCCGTTATAACACAAGACTCAATGACCGTCGATGATGTAGATACATTACTAAAAGAGACGGAACATAATGGTTACCCTGTAGTGGTATCAAAAGAAAGTCAATATTTAGTTGGATTTGTATTGCGACGTGATTTAAATTTAGCAATAGCGAATGCCAAACGCTTAATCGATGGCATTTGTGGACAATCATCAATCGTGTTCACATCGGCTTCGGTAGCGCAAACACTTGGCCCACCACCATTAAAACTTAAAAAAATTCTTGATATGGCCCCAATAACGGTAACTGATCAAACACCAATGGAAACTGTTGTTGATATGTTTAGGAAATTAGGTTTACGACAAGTATTAGTAACACATAATGGCCGTCTATTGGGTGTTATCACGAAAAAAGATGTTTTGCGTCACGTTAAACAAATGGATGATGAAGATCCGAGCACAGTTCTATTTAATTAAAAATATTTTTTTTGTTATGCATATATACATTTATAATATATGAAAAAAGAGATTTATGTTACATAAATTTATTTGTTTTATTTATATAAATTATATTAACTATAATACTTAAAAAAAATAGCAAAATACCATTTTTCAATCATCACCACCATTTATGTAATGTTGCTCGATTAATTAACCGAAAATAGTACTGAATAACATATTATGATCAAAAATATATATATACATAAATTAAAGAAACATAAAAATTATTATTACTACTATAAAATACTACTCATATGATTATTATTATGATTATTAAAATAAATAAATAAAAGTTAGATTTGTAAATAAAAAATTTAGTCAATTAAAATCGCCATTTTGTCGTTTTATTTTACACCTTCCAACTTTATTTCAATGTGGTTGCGTACTAAATTATTAAAATTTTGAATTTATTTGCAACCAAAAAATTTCGTTCTGTATAATAAATATGGATACCCTACCATCAAATTTTACACTCAAAACATCATCAATGCAATGTTAGAACATTAATGAGTCCATCACTCATTTTAATATTCATCTCTGTCACTAATGAGGCAATTCGTGTGATATAAAAAATACCAAAAGATGTTTTTTCTGTGGAAAGTCTCTCTGAAATAACGATGTTCAACTAACAACACGACAAAAAGAAACCTATATTAGTAACATTCTCGCTATTTCTACATTTAATAAGGCATCCCACGATAGTATAATGTAGTTGATGAAACAGTGCGTTTTGTTCGCTAGTGATAAACTGGATGACGAAACCCGACGACTCTGGAAATATGAAAGTGCCGAAGAGAATTACCCAACAATCCAGCAATTTCTTGACTTCTTAAGCAAAAGAATGGATGGATTAATTGAAATTATGCCCGAGTATGAGTTCCGTTTCCGTAAATTCCAGAGGAAATTTAAATCAGGCAAGAGAACCAACAGCAAAAACTTATCATAGTTTTACCCAAATACCTAGTTACAACTGCTTCAGTAATGAACACCTGATCACAACCTGCAAAAACACAAAGCATTGTAGGAAGTGTTCAAAACGTAATAACACGCTACTCCATTTCACAAAAGATCAATCCAATAATTCCAGTTCTTTAGCCAATCACAGTTCCTCGAACCAAACCGAAGCCGATATCAACGAAATTAATTCCAATTTTGAAGTTAACATGCATCAGTCGAATCTTCCAAGATACACTTCACCAACAGCCGTATCCTATACATTATACAACTCAGCAAATCCCAGTGTTACAAACGGCAAGTATCGAAGTACAAGATAATGATGGCAATTAGATCAGTTGCCGAGCTCTATTGGACTCAGGATCAACACATTATTTTGTTACGAAAGAGTTCATATCCAAGTTGAAGATTGCCACATATAAAACTGAAACGAAAGTCAATACCCTAAATAGTTCTGTAGCTGTGTTGTTGAATACCCACAGAAAGATCAAAGTTAAAATTTAGATCTCGTGTCGATCAGTTTCGTAATGTTAGTAGATGCATTTATCATGCCCACAATTTCATCTAATTTACCTTCAATTCAAACAATTAATCTTAATATCAAGAATTGGATAAATATGTGCCTCTAGCAGAAATTGGAATCTGAGAATTGATTCGTCATTCACGGAGTGACTTATTATTTCACATTTCATGGGAGGACGTACATAAAACGAATTGTACCATCCGAAGCAAGTCGTTTTTATGATCGTCTTGGTTGGATCGCTCCATTGATCATCATCTTTCAAATATTGTTACAACTGCTTTGGACAGAAAACCTGAGTTAGGATGAACCACTTCCACGAGACAAACATCTAGTGTGGGAGAATATATAGCAAAACCTAACCCCAATTAATACCATTTCTATTACCAAGTTGCTGAGTACCACTAGCAGTTCTGTGAAAACAAGAGGAGCACCGATAATGCAACAAACTTTGCAATTGATGAAAGTGGTCAAGAGGGAAACAACTACTATATCCATAAAAAAAACTATGTAAGAATAATGGTCACTTGTTAATAATGGTCACGCACTCACGAATGTCGACATCGAAACGAAAATAAAAACGAAAGCAATTTTAGCAAAGGGTTCGCAGCACCGGAAAAGTACATATGTAAATCAGGTTCGCGACCCTGAATAAATATAACTTGCAGACGCCAACGATAGATGAAAAGAAAATTTAAAGAAATAAAAATATATAGAGACGCCATTACGTTTACAATTTTTACAACGTGCATCTCAGTATGCAGGAAACATGAAAAATATTAAGACAGTTTCGTGCGATAAAACTAAAGAAAAATCATTAAGGACAAAATATAGTTGTAAGTTCAGTTTGTGAGCATAAATGTAAACCATTGAGAACTAAATAAAAAAAAGTAAAATTTTTATAAAAAATCGTGAAGAGCGTAACATTATTTGTACGGAGTCATTTACTGAGAACGGTGAGTGGGAGCCGTTCCGGTAGTCCAACACTCAACAACTACCCCACACACACATATCTATTTGTTATCTCAAAGTAGCAAAATCGAAAATTTATTACAATCAAATCAAGCGTACCAAAGCGTAATTTCTTCATAACGAACCAATCGTGCGTACGTATTATCAGAAATACAGTCATCAAAGATTACATCCCAACATATTTTCGCTGTGAAAGAGCACAACCTTTAATATCAAGCAGTTGATTGGCTTTGAAACTTCTGGCATTGTCGGAATACATTTTTCTAACCATGCTTCGGTTTGCATTGAATCTCTTTAAGCAGTGGATTATCGTTTCCGGGGATAGATCGATCGCAAGTTTAAACTGCTTTGGTTGCATAGCAAAAAAATAACAATAAAATAATTTTTTTTCAGCACCTTAACCGAGTGTGATGACTCACACTCAGGGGACTAGCAAAGTTCACACCTGAAATGGTCGAAGATTTTTGTAGTTTATTCTGGCATATGGTAAATTAACCATAATTTATATTAGAAATTACTTAGGACTCACCCTGAAACTTTTATTGCATTCGCGGATGATGCTCCGAGTCAGAATGAGCTCACTATAATTGGCTCGTATTTAGTACGGACTGCCGTAAGATCGATATGTGGACCAGCGTGTTAGGTTCTGAAAATAACAAATTAATGACTTTGTGTATAAATGGACTTTGGAAATAAGTGCCTCGATACAACACGATCGCTTTCCAGGAGGTTATATTCTTCTGAGAAGTAATAAGACTTGAATATTTTGTAAAAAACTCAATTCTGACTCTAACTCTCAAGCTAATTTTAATTAACATCTTCTTTTGAATTTCTTTATCAAATATAGGGAGCCGACAATATTGATTGAAACGTGAAACATATGCAATTGATCCTCGAATCCCTCGGAGATCCCGGCAATAATGCTGATTTTCGAATGATTATAGCGTATAAATATTTGGCTATGATTCGTCGGAATGCAAAAACGTTGGGTCTTCAAACCAAACATTTAATTTGCTAAGACAGTGTCTTAGCCGGCTAAGACAGTGTGTTCCCCTTGTGAACCTATTAATTTAAAGTTATACGGTGGTGACAGTTCATTCGGTCTGTCCACTCGGCATAAGCGCATATGTAAATAGTACAACCACTAGTATGTACGTAGTCAATATCTACACAAAGCCATTTTACAGTTTTTATCATCTTAACTCTGTTGGATTATTGAATAATATTAATTGAAATAAAACACGATGTATTATATTTTAATGTATATTTTATTAAGATATGTCTTGCACCATCTTTATTTAATTTTAACAAACCCGGAAAGTTCAACCGTCCACCCAGAAGATACGGAAATTCAATAATTCATTGAAGTGAAGTTTTATACGACTAAATGTTATGCACCCAACAGGCATAATATCGTCATCACATTAATTCAAGTAACTAATTAATGGTTTTCTGATATCAAGCGTTCCTTGTTAAGTTGGATCATTAATTTTTAGCAGATGAAAGCTCCATCTTATGACTGCAACACTATATTGAACCATTATGTTATTAAAACCACTCTACGCTAGTTTCTGAATGCTTTATTCAAGTAAGTACGTTTGCTCCGATTCTTTGACTATGTCAAAAACGTCTCTATAGAAAGACCAAATATTCAAAAATTTAAAGAGACAAAGCGCCTCTTTGGTGTAGTATTGGTTGTGTACAGATATAGCGTAAAACAAAAACAAAAAAATAATTTTACTTACACTAATATAGTTAGTTTTTTTATGTTATTTTTGCTTTGTTATTTGTTCTGGTACCAATACTACTTTATTGAGGCGGATATATAGTAGTATTAGTGTACGAAAAAATGAGTTGGTCTTTCTATATAGAGACGTTTTTGACTATGTTGATAATTTTAACCAAAGCATCCTCTGTAAACTTTTTTCTTCCTAAAACCAAACTGCTTTTCATTACACCCTCTACTTTTTTGGTTCATGCTCATCAACAGTTATTAATTTCTCCAGTAAATGTATGGTATACCAGGGCTGCTTCTTTGATACGTTTCATTACTATATTTGTTGTAACTAACTGTCTGTTGTAATTTGATCTAACTTCTCCATTGTTGCCGCATACATTAATATGTCATCCATTGAGGGCTAAACATTTGGAACTCCTTCCAGTGTCCTTAATATAACCTGCTGGAAGATATTTATGTTCTTGCAGAAACCCCTTATTGCAACCCAGTTTGGTAAAAAATTGGCACCTTTTATTTTAGCTGTTATGTATATCAGAGTTTTCAGTGGATAATGTCTTCGTTTCATTTAGGAAATTGTGAATTTTGTTATTATTTTTCCGAAAAATTTTATCAGTATTTTTTATTTTTATTTAAGACTTTATTAACTTTTGATGTAATTATTAAATACATAATTAGTATTAACTTTTAGTTTATTTCACCCCATATTTGATACTATACGATGCTATTTTATGTAGACGTCTGTCATCATCTATGTGCTTTGTTCCAATGGTATTCCATAATACAATAAGTGCAGCCGTATATCATAACAAATGTTGCTCTTTTGGCGGTTAACTATTAGTCTATCAAGGCAGTTTTCTTTATAAGCACGTTATCGTTGTATGCTTCTGTCACAGTCACAGATGAGCGAGCTTGTTTTTTTGTGAGCCTGGAATCTATTTTAGTTCCTAGAAGTAGATACTGATTAGGATTGTGTCATTTTTGAGTTCCTTCATTTTCCATCAAAAAACCGCCTTCCATTAGATAAATATGGGGGTTCTATTATGAATTTTTTACGATTTCGTAAAGTCGAAATCGTAAAAACGACCCGCGGTGGATTTCCCTACTATTGTTTTCGATCGTAAATTTTAAGTTATTGAAGTTTATAATTTTGTATTAATTTTAATCATATAACAAACTTCATCCCTTTAGTTTTGCTTTCAGTTGTCAAAGTGAAAACAAGCACCATTTACGAGTTTAATGTATAAATTGTATACGTTTATAATAAATTTGTTTAAGTAAATCCGAACAAATTAGATTTGTTAAATTAAAATGCTAGGATTTTAAAAAAAAAAGTATTTTTTAGTAATTGCGCCCTTGTAGCTGATGAGGCATAAATAACACAATAAAAAGTTTTAATTAAATTAAATAAACTTAATTCATAAAACTAATTAAATTAGTATAAAATAATATATAACTATCGGCTCTACAAATTTGGTAGGTTGAGTCGAGATAACTACAAGATAACTCGACTCTGTATAGGTTCAAGCTCCAGTATAAACGTACTATGTTGCCATTTGTTTCAATAGAACATTTTAAGGGCGTTTCGATTGACATGAATCAACAGAATTGAAATTGAGTTACTATTTAGATAATTCAGTTGCTATTTTGATAATTGAGCTACTGAAGTGATTTGGGTGTTCAAATGGTATTTATCAAATGATGTGAATTAACTCCACGAGCAAAATACCCATTCAGTTAATTGCTCAATTTTTTTTAACTGAATTGACAGGTCGGAATCGAACAGTCAAATCACTTCAGTTGATTCAGTCAATTCAGTTAATTTTTTTTTGTGTCTGCAATTTTTTTTGGAGCCGAAGCTCTCCCAACTCTTTCGCGGTTAATTACCTAACGCCGTCACCAGCCAAATCGAGGACGCACGAATACAGGTTCGATTTTAAATCCATCATAGTTGTGTTCAACGTCATCACCGATCGTAATCAAATCGGATGACCCCAAATCCCTTTTGCAACCCTCCCCCGTTGGGATTCGAACCCGGTACCTCCAGTCCCAAACACCGCAGCTTTAACCACTACGCCAATTGGTCGGTTAAATTTTGTTTATTCATGTCAATCGAAAGCGCCTTTATTTGCTTAAAATTTTAATTTGCCAGTGTTCCATTGAACATAAGAACTACAAAATTTAATTATTTTGTTTTAGTCCATTTTTTGTTCGAATATTAGTTGAGAAAATTAAAAATTGTGCAGTTATAACATAATGGAGCCATTTTATTAGTAGTGACATCTCTGGGCGATACCTGTAATTTGTTCATACAAATCCTATAAGCAACGTTTAATTAATTATCGGTGTAGTACTGTATCTATAGTCAACAACGCAATCTCGTATTTCATAACAAACTGCAATTAGATGAACATAATAAAATGTACAACAGCTCAATTTAATCGTTAGTCATTGGGTTACCTTTAATCGAATTGCTTGCAGTGACGCGTACAATATGTCATTCAACTTTGGCCACGACTGTGCTAAACAGTGGTCACCAAACAATTGCGAAACGGCCATACTAAGTAATTTCGGAAGTGAACTGTTAAGAAAAGATTTGAAAAATCTAGAAACACCAGTGCCTTTAAAACTGGCTGAATTGCTATCGAACTCAAATGAATTTGCGTTAAAATTTCCAATTGAGTCATGTCGCATAAAAACGCAACCAGATGACCGTAAACCACTTATTGAAAATCATGCCGCAACCGCATATCCAGTGATCCACGAAAGTGTTTTGTATTTGTATCTGGAGTTTTTAGAGCATAAAATGGAGACGGGCAATGACATCGAAAAAGCTGTATATCGTAACTTAACACTGGTCGGATTTATTCAGCGACTGCTTGCAAAACGATGTGCCTCATTTTTTAAACGGAACGATACATTTAAATTGGTGACGGGCGAAGAAGGTATTAGTGGCTTTGTTGAAATTGGCACGGTTACTCAAAAATCGCCATTACTTTTGGAAAACTGTTTAAGCTACAGTGAAATTAAACTATCCGCACTGTTGTCGGTGTCTTCACACACCGATTTCATCAATAATGGTACGCGGGCCAATTGTGGAGTAGTTGAAAAAAATCTAAATAACATAGAACGTGACGGTGTTATCATTGGCGTTATTGGTGCACGTTTATCGAGACGTGATCTAATGGAATTTCAAGATATTGTGATTGCTAAATCTCAGAATACCGTGGCGAATGGCTATGGTAAAAATTCGACGGGTTATCGAAAAGTATGGGATAATTTTTATAAGGAATCCAGTGTACTGTTCAGTGAAGTAGGAACACTAGATCCTCTGCGATTGGGCCGGGCCAAAAATAAAGACGACTTCTTCGATTATTTGATGATGAAAAAACGGTATACGATATCATTTGATACGCTACTACTAGAGTGCGAAGCTCGTGGCAAGGCCGCTAATAAAATGACTTATCTCCATGTAGTTGGAATTGGATTAGGAGTTTGGAAAGCCAATGATAAACAAGAAGAATTATTTTTAGACACATTTGAACAACGTCTCACAGCGTTATTGCCGAAATTAAATCACATCGGTTTCATACACTTCTCGTGGTTTAAATTGAATGCGTGGGGAAGTTTATCGCACGGCGGTACAGTAAAAAGTGATTCGCATCCTAACTCAGGCATTAGAATATTCATGTCGAAACGAGACCCAAGCGAAAAATTACCAGATCATATTGGAAACGACACTCTACTCGTAGTTTCATATGCCTGGGATGGTAATGCTTTGCCCGGCAACGAATTTTGGATGGGTTTACTTAAAAGTACTGGTGATTCGGCGGCAGCGTGCAGCACATTGATTACGGAACTGCACAATCCACACATCAATAGGCCGATGGTGAATGGAAATAATTTACATGTTGCGACCGAAAAATATGGCGTGATACACTTATCGGATTATTTAAAAACGTTAAAATTGTAAATTTTATCTAAAATTATTTATTTTTTTAATAAAAAGCTCTAATCTCTAGAACGTAACAATAAAATGTGTTTTACGACTAACCAAACCAATGGGCACCCATGCAATCTCGGGTCCACGTCGTTTGACATACCCAACACCATTCCAAGCCACATCCAGCTCTTGTGCACACCATGTGCATGCAACCACCTGCTCGCTCCGTGGGTGTACGACATTTTGGACACGGTTTTGTTGACACTTTTATTATTGTTCGACTTGCTTCCTCCCACCGGGCATCAGCAGCTCGATTTGGATCGATTAGATATTGTCTCATTCCGTTTACGGACAATAGATTCGATTCCGGAAGACATTCACCTAGGTGATAGCCTTGAAGACACATACGACAAAAGACAAAACCACAACCATTTTGGCACACCACTCGTTTACATTCCTCGTCCACCAGCAAACCCATTCCACAGCCTGGTTGCGGACACAATACCCCACCAGATTTTAAAACATATTCCTCGGTTGCAAATCGTTGATAACGATCATACTGGTCCTTTGTCATAATTTTAAAGTGATGAATTTCTTCGATTAACGAGTTATCACAACCGGCCGGACATGGTAGTGTATAACCAATCTCTGTATTCTGTACGAACTGTCGTTCTAAAAGCCGGGATATGCAATAGTGTCGAAAACATTCGATACACGTTACATGAGAATCGGGACATGGAAATACTAGTACCGGATCACAAATGTCGGTACAAGCCAGACATGGTATTTTTCGAACATTCCGTTTGATTAGATTTAGCGGTACGGCAAAGTCTTGTTCTCCCCCAGATGGATGTTCACCACATTTAAAATAAAATTCAGTAAATGGTGGCCCACCACTATCAACATCGACACATGGCGTTGTGTTGCCTTCACAATGTCCCGTAATACGTTTTGATTTGAGTACATCGTCCCAATTCTCCGGATCACGATGTACTGTAAATGCGCCACTCGCACAGACACTACATCGAACACGTAATTTTCCCAAACACAAATTACTGCATTGGGCACAGTAAACATAAAAATGAGTTTTGCCACGTTCTTCGTCCGGGGTGTCTATACTTGATTCAAAATCGAGGGTTTCGTTCATTGGTTTTGACACGTTACTATCGTCGAAGACATCGTCCTCTTCCTCGAACGCTGGTTGATTTAACGACGGGATGTCTTTCAACGTTGATCGTTTCGTTCGTACCGCATGCAATATACTTTTTTGACCTAGGTCACAGTCTGCGATAATTGTCGAATCACTTAGCTCCTTGCCAGCGAATATAATTTTCACTTCGTTCGGTTGTAATCCGAGCTGGGGAGCAACTAATTCTTTGACATTTTTAATATCCCATTTTGGATCTAAATCCACCGATAATGTATTGCCTGTATTGGTTTTTATGTAAATATTCAGAGAATTTGTTATTTTCTTACGTCCAAACGAAAGTATTTGTAACATGTTATGCAAAAAATTAAAAATAATATCAAGAAATCCTGTCATAATTTATTTTTAAATTTGACATTTCGATGTGTACGCTTTAATGTTGTTGTTTTGACTGAAAAGCTAATGTCAAATTTTCTATCCCAATACCTTTTGCTTAATATGCTACGATTATAGTTGATAGTTATACTATTTTGTGTCGTGTTATAGGACTTTAGTCATGATAGAAATAGTATAACTGTCAACAATTATGGTAGCATATCCAGCTAAATACTTTTTTTTAGATATGCAAGATTCAATAAAATGGTACTAGACTTTTAAGTTTGTTAATGTCAAATTCACCCCGATCGAGATTTTATCATATAGTTGATTTTTTCTATTATTCTATAGCGTTTGTCGATAATGCAGTCAACCATAGTTTTATGTCGTGAAACAATGTAGTATACTGTATAACTGTAATAGTAATTTATTTAGCAAAACACTTTTTTGGAAATTATTTCCGATGTTATGAACTAAGCTTTAAAGGTACTAAGTAATTAACTGCTACTTTTTACTCACAAAGATACTGGATTTTAAGTTTTTTGTGTCGACAATACAGTAGAACTCTATACTATCGACCCAAATAACGTACAAACATAAGTAACGAACAAAAACTCGACCTTCGGTGTGCTTCTATCTCCGGTGAATTTGTCAGTTAGTTTAAAATGTAACAGTTAATTACATGTATCAATATTTGAAATTGGGTTTGTTAAATATGCTAATTCCAAATCGCGACATACAACTATAACCTGACAGTACTATTTATATCGCGACATACACTATACCGAACTGTAATATCATCGACACAAACGGGTATAAATTCGGCACGATTTTATTTCGAGGTAACGATTTAGTTATTCTTTTCCCTGTGTTATATAGTCGGTATAAAAATTTTAAAAAGTCAACTTGGTTCCATCCAGGATCGAACTGGAGACCTTCTGCGTGTAAAGCAGACGTGATAACCGCTACACTATGGAACCGATAAACATTGCCTGTTTTATTTTCTTAACATTTTATTATAAAAATAAATTTAAAATTTGAAATCACAACTCATTGCTACACCCATATCACATATTCATTATTCTCAAATAAAAAGTGAACCATCGGCTGGGCCTAAATAATGTAACGATATTAAAATCACGTCTATCAACGTCCATACACCAAGTCCACCAAAACTAAATAGTTTTCCAATGCCTTCTTGCCAGTGTCCTAAATAAAATCGATCAGCACCAAAACCACCCAGCGTTATACTTATAATTAAAGCTGTACTCCATTTAATGCCCTGCGTCCAGTTACATTTAACATTTTTATAAAAAGTCCTCTGTCCAAAACATAATATATCCGAATGGACCGTGCAATTCGTGCGGTATGGACTTTCCGAGGCTAAACAATTTCCCTTCTGAATGCAACTATGCTCCCAAATGTGAGTTAAAAAACAATATCGACAAATCATTGTACGATTAAAACTTCGATCGCCCGTACAATTGATATTCGATTTAGTTTCACACGTTACATTAATATCTTTGCCATAAATGCACGATGTATTGTATTTACAGTTTATGCATGGAAAATTAAGTTTACTGCATTCTAAATTTGATGGGCAAAATTGTACGTTTTCATCTTGCTGAAATTAATTATCATGAGTAGATAAATGATGGCTTTTATATCCAAAATAAATATCATACATTTTTTAATATTGTCACTGGTGCACTATCCGATGTTGATGACGAATTCTTATAGTATTCTGATTTTAGAGGACCTTCCATTTGATTCAGAGCTGCTCACAAACAATCATAGCTTTTTACATGTTTTTTAAATCTTTAAAATATAATGTACAAACCTGTAGATGTAATTTGTATATGATTCACAATGTACGAAAATAATATAAATAAAACGGATCGCTTATTTAATTTAATACATTTATTAAACATTTTTTTAAATAGTAAATTTGAAAATATTTGAAACAAAAATTTTTTAAAACAAAACAAAACTATAATGAGCTACATGTTAGCTGTCAAAAACTAGATAATGAGCAAAATTCCTTATATGTCTCTAGGGCAAAAATATTTTTGTAGCAAAATTTGAATCGTACGAAAATGTAGTAAAATTAAAATCAATTTCCAGTGTAAATTTAGTTGTCATATTAGTAGTTGTTCAGTCGTGTTGTTGGCAAAGAAATTAAATTTTCATTAAATAAAAAAAATAAAATAATAAAAAAATTGTATATATTTTTAATTAAAAATATAATTATAAATTTATATATAAATATATCTGTTATGTGAATATTCCTATTAAATTTTTATATTACTTGCAAGTGAGTTGTGCGTGTATACGGTGTTTGTGTGTGCGGAAAAATCTTGTAAGAAAAATGTGAAATTTCTTTAAAAAATTGTTGTTGTGCTTATTATTTTGTGTGATCGCATCGTTATTGTTGTTATAAAATCTATACACATATATGGTTCAAATTGGAATTTAAATTATACAAATATTTTTAGAAAGATTATTAGTTGAAAAAAAAAAAAAAAATCGCGGTAAGGTTATACATATTTATTACATAAATACATATATTATAAAGTAATTTTCCTTAGTGACAAAAGAAAATAATGGAAATGTCAAATTTCCATTTTTTTTTCATTTAGAAAATGTCAAAATGCTATATGAACGTAAAGAAAATTATTGAAAATATTTTAATGTTAAATACAAAAAGTTCATTGATCTTCAAGTTAATGTTTATGTTATTGTTATCTGGTTTAAAAGATTTTATAAAGTTAACAAGACATACTTAATAACGAAATCTTTTTTTTTGTTGATAAGACATCATCTAAATTATAATATTATGTTGGTCTGACACATTCCTTTAAGATGAATATATACCTATCTATATCGTCGATATTAATACAGTAAGACGTCTGTAACGGGTGTGGAATGGGTTAGCGCACCTGTTTGATCAATAATTTGGTGTTGTTTTTGTCCGAACTTATCGGTTTATGGTAATTCTATGGGTTTTCTACTTAAAGTATAATATTTTTGTGGATTCTAGTCACGTGTCTTTATTAATATTCATATTTGTATCTTAGTTAAATCCAAAATCGTTTCTAGTCTCTAGTCGAATGATATGTCGAGTTACTAGGGCGTCTTTCAGTCTGGCACGTGATTTATATGTTTTTCTACAATACTTATCTTTAGTTTGGGCTAATCGAATATTTGACTATTGAGTATTGACGCACTTTGGCAGCTCCGAAAAAGAAGCCGTTTAGCAGCTCTGCCTCCAGTATTGGAACACCGTAGAATATACTTAGGTTAAAGAGAACACATTACAATAATGGTATATTGGTCAAGATGAGAAGAGGGTAAAATGCTGAATTGTATTCATATTGTCAACACTCCCTTACTATATGTCTATCTGTTTGAGAATTTGTTATTCTCAATCATCTTTAAGCAGCATTGATTATCCTCCATGATCACTGTAGGTCTATTTAGTTTAACACTAAAATCTTTAAGTAATTTTCGTATCCACGTGCGTCTTGGCACGCCTCTGCTAATGCAATTAGCTCTGCTTCTGTTAATGTTAGTGCTACGCAGCTTTGTTTTCGACATGTCCAGCTTATGACACATCTATTTAAACATTTACAGCGAATTCGTCTTTTTATCCCAATTTTGAGCCCATTTTGCAACAGCATATCCAAATATCCAATCAATATCTGCATGTTCAAATTTGCACTGTCACTTAAATGAAGTTTTATGTCTGCAGTATCCTCGATATCAAGCCCTGAAACACTCTATATAAACTCGCTAAATAAACGTCCGAAAGTTTGTTGATACAACTTATTATCAGAAAATAAAGTTATTTCTGTAGTCTTTCCATAGCTTGAATCTAACGGGTGTAAGTATGGTGATATCTTGCAGACCTACTTTTTTTATTACGCTTCAGACCCAGATAATTTTTTAGAAGTTGCAATATAATCGCATATACTTCCGTTATACTTAAAATATGTGCATTGATCTGCTTTAATTTGAGCATAACTATTTCTAATTAAAACTGAATGAACAGTTAACATACCAAATTTCTATCATCCATTTCAAAACCCGGTAGTTGTCGCTTATATATGACTTGCTCTAATTGGCCAATGTTTTTCTTTCATATTTGTTTTACCAGTGATAAAATTATCCTTAGAGTAGTAGGTCTTACTATAGGAGCGAACGACTCTAATCATAATTTTCCACTTATAGCTGTGAATACCCCTGAGCGACAAGATGAGCTTAATACCTCTGAATTTTTCCTGCATCATCTATTTTTATGTTATAAACCAACTTCCAATCATCAGTATCTGGATTCGGCTTTATTTTAATTAAGTACTTCCATACATGATAATTTGTATTGTCTAATTTGGGAATTAAAAATTTTATAAGCTCAGACATAACCTCAAACTTTGTTACTCTTTGCTGATTGTAATATATACAATTTTTAATAAACTTCTTAAGATTTTTTGAAAGCTCAAGACTGGTCGCATAACCTGATGCAATGCCGTAGAATATACTATAATCTTTAAGGTTTCAATGGATGATATAATTAAAAAATATTTAGCTTATACAACAACGTGTGGCTCTTTTCTTCTTTAAAAAATGAGACCAAATTACATTATGGGTCTCTTGGCCAAAAATTTGAAGAGAGCAAAATTCTGAATCAGTGTGTTTACACTTGGTCTTTGGATACCGGATTCATTCTTCATTCTTTTCCCCTTTACCTACAAAACCGGTTTTGCGGCAGCCATGTTTGGGTTTCTTTTTTAAACCAAATTTTTTTGTACTTTACATAATAATCTTTTGTCTATACATAATAATATTTTTTTCGTAGTAACTTTATTAGTCTGCAATTTGAATTTGCTTTGAGCGGTAAGGCACTGTCGCAGTTACCCTACGCGCGAGTCAAATGTTATACCACTTTCTATCCTTTTGGTTAATAAAACAAATTCCATAAAATTGTTTCTGCATAAAGCACTAAACAAAATTTTAATCACAATCCTTAGCATCTAGTTTTTTTTTTTAAAAAAAAATCTATGGCAATGCATTTACAACTAAAACCATTTAAAACAAAACAGCTATGAAATATTATAAAATAAATAAATTATAAAATAAAGGTGCATTTTCGATAGTCTGAACTGAATATTTTGGCCGTCAAGCGCACTGAGACAATGTGGAAACTGCCATTTCAAGCTGTAGTCATCGACAATTTTTAACCATTCTTCTTTGGTCGTATAGCAAACTATAATACATTTTATGTATTAATTTTTTATATATTATTATAAATATTATAATAATATTATATAAATTATATAATAAAAATTATTATACAATTTTTGTTTTATGCTCTTTTTATAATGAAAATCACGACTTCATTTTTTTACAACATTCCCACCTGAAAAGTAAACACGAAATGAAGATATTCTTACATATACATAGAAAGAAACCAGTTTCATGAGACTAAGTGTAAACGACGGAGGGATTCTGGATACCCAAGTTACCATACTCATGAGACCATGTGTAAACACGGTGAATTGCATTCATATTAGTTGCTTATCCAATCGAACATCGCAAGTACTTAGGTGTAAGTCTTTGCTAAATTTGAACTACTCGAAACTGGTCATGCAAAATAGTAAGAGCAGTTACAAGTAGTTAAAATTTAGCAAAGACTCACATTTAAGTACTTATAAGTAATTTCGTTGGTTGATTGGAAAGCAACTATTGTCAACATTTGGACCTTGGACCGCCTCTGATATTTTTTCCCTTTAAAGCTGTATCTAAAAGTGAAAACCATTTAAGTGAAAACAAACACTTTTCAGGTCGGTTTATGAAAAAACTTGGTTGATTTTCTTTCAAAATAAAAGACTTATAAGTAGCTTTCGATGTAAAAATGCTTGATGCATAGGCCAGAACCATGCGGTTTGACCAACTCTTTCGCGGTTTGAAATTATTTAGAATGTATTGCCCTCTGTTGGTTATATTCGATTTTTCGAAAGTAGGTTATTTCGATATTCCAAACCGAGAGCTCGGAAAGGTTATCTTGTTTAGTAGAATGTCTGATTATGTAGTTAGTCTGCTGGCTGGCCACTTTGCAGTCAGCTCCATCATTAGTTGTTTTCTTTCAACTTCAACAATATTGCAGCTGTCAAGCTAGATTGCATGGTGTCGCTATAATGGCCACATTAACAGCTGTTCGTTTCGCTTAAATGCGATCTTTATAGGTTAACATCTAAATTAATGGTGCATTAAGATCAAGCCTTTTATCCAACCTTCCTTCGATGTTTGTAAAGAATCTAAAAGAAGTAGTCCTTCCATCCATCGAATTATTCCATATTTCTAGCCTTATTGCAATGGATGCTTTCAGCATGAGCCAATTTGTTCTTGAGCGAACAAATGAGGTTTGCTTCTATTTTTTAAGCTTGCAATACCAAGTTCCCGTGACTCACGTTTTGCCTTTTTCTTATGTTATACCTAGCAACTCTCTTCCTCTCCATCAATTGTATTACGATAGCTAAAACAGGACCTGTATCTGTTGATACTCCTGTAAGCTTTTGTAATACTGAGAAGAATCCCCCTTGGTGCCCAAATTAATGTTCTGCGGTTGTGAAAATTCATTTTGTCAGCACACCAAGCACAACCATATGAGAGTAATGCAGCCACTAGGCTTTATATCGTTTAAAGGTCCTTTGTTTAAGGCCACTAGTTTCTATTGCTACTCCTCTTATCACGAAAAATACTTGTTTACTGATTGCTTTCTGCAAACCTTTAGCATGTAACGTGACGCCTCGCTGTCAAAATCTAAAAGTTTTGTCAAAATCTACCACTAGCCATTTTAGAGTTTTGACCATCTTAATTCTTGGTTTATTTACAGACACTAAAGGGTGACTTTTATATATCAGCAATCCTTTAAGTTGAATCATTACTGTTATGGCAGACAAAAGCTCCATCTGTTAGATTGTTTTTGGACTTTGCGGCATTTTTACTACTATTGAATACAATGTTCCAGAGGTGTGGGCCCTGAACGGACCCATGTGGTTACCCTTTGTTCACATTCTTCTGAAGTGTGCCATAATTAGTGACAATAGTTACGAATCGTTTAGAGAAATAGTTATTTATGATTGACTAAAGATTTGCTGGACGGCTCATTCGTAATACTATAGGCATCCACAGATTCTCGAATACGTCAAGGAATATTAAAAGAACATTTATTTGAAAGGCCTCTTCTTGCAACAAACTCTTCAACGAAGATTCCACCTGCGTTTTTGTCCTTATTAAGCGTATGATGTTCCGGTTATCCTTTATGTTGAAGCAATTGGTTGGTTCCGGCTCCGGCATTTTATTCCAGTCAATATTCATATTTGTCATATCTCTGGCATAATTTTCAAAATTACGAAGGTTTCTAGTCTCTAGTTCGAATGATCTATCGAGTTATTATAAGGCGTCTTTCAGTCTGGAAACATTTACGTGATTTTTAAATCTAATCTACAATATCCATAATTTAGGGTAAACGAATTTCAATATAAATCGCCGAATCATAAACTATTGACGCACTTAGTCGGTCTCTATTTCAAAAAGGTGATATAATAAAACGCCTAAATGAAGGTAACTCGGTCTTCAGACAGGCGTACAGTACCATATATGGGATGAGTACGCTGTGTAAGCGCCAGCTCTAGCTCTGAGCACTCTGCACTCCTTCAATAGCAACTTCAATATTGGAAGTCTAAACCAAATGTTAAAACCAACTAAAGATCGCTACAGTGCTTTTCAAGTTGTTGTCGTTTTGGCATATTATTTAAGTCAAAGATGAATCAAGGGAGCTGGTTAATTCTTCTCGACTCCTTCTTGAACCAACATCGTTACGGTATCAAGAAATATGTTGAAAAAGTAAACGTCAAATTGTTTTTAAGACAATAAAATTGCCTTATCTTTACTCTTATAGTTAAATTTGCTATTTTACGTAACTTTTTCGATTTTTTAATTGAAAGTCAGATTTATCATCAATGAGTCGAGCTATTTCTTTGGCGTCTAAAATAGTTTACTTCAAACTGGTTTGTTTGTTATTTTTAAGAAAATTAATACATCCTTGCATCCGTTGGTCTACACCGAGTGTAAACAGTAAGTTTTTGCTTTAAAACTGGTGTCGCTAACTATGGAGCTTTAATCTTAATAATTTGGTCAGTTAATATTTGCCAACGATTTACAGACGCGGCGAACAATGAATACAGCCTTTACATCATAATCCAAATAATGACAACTACTTAAAGACTATTTAGTTGCACCGTACAGCACCAGGATTTAGTTGTCATGAAAAATGCCAACAAATTTTGATCCAAAATTCTTTTTTAAACTCCACTGTGTTTGCTTTTTATATTTGCGCCATTGTCGTGTCTTGAGACCCCGGTATCTTTGACTTCAATTCGATTTTATTTTTTCGCAACATATTTTAAAACGTATTGGATACATCTTTAACGCAATCTCTCAAATATCTCGACTTTATTATTTGATAAATCAACAAATCTTATAGTCAAAGAAAATGTTTCTACATTTGTAGTGAATTTGATACATTTGTATCATACTCGAGTTGAAATAAATTAAATAAAGAGCAAAAAATTCCTTACAATTACATTAAAACAAAACGAAATCAAAATTATTAGCAATATTTTTGCTTAACAACAAAATTGAACATTTTTGGCATCGTCAATATAAAATAGTCTCCAAATATGGTATGGTCTCAACTAAAATGAATAAAACATTTTTTTTTCTATCTTTTGAGCAAGAACTTCTTAAGAACGTGACATCTTGTACCACGTGACATCTTGTACCACGTGACATCTATAACTATGTGTTAGTAGCTTTGTAGAACAATATTTGATTTATTCTGTTCCGATTAATTTTAAGATCATTCTTGCGACTTTTATAGATTGTCGCAGAGCAAAATATAACTAATACCGGAGCTGTTTTTAGCCTAGCCCTTTGCTCGAGATTGACATTTGTATTCATTTCTAAACGGTGAATTCAATCGAATTTAAACGTTTAATTATTTTAATGAAATTTTATTTCTAATAATTTCGGTGATTTTGTGTCGAGTAGGGTGAATATAAATGGAATTATCATGCAAATACTTGTGTTATTTTATATTTTTATATTATTATATTTTTTTCTTAATACTTATCTCATTTATATTTTTTTCTATTATTATATTATTTTATTATTATATATAATAATTTTTAGCCACCATGAGACTTAATAAATTTGTATTTTTAGGCGAAAACTAATCCAATTTATTACAGCCTACGGCTTGCAGAAATTATATAATTATATTATGTATTAATTAATTTATAATTTTAGATCTAAACTTACTTGGAATTATTACAGCGTACTGCTAAGAGCAATTAGTTCATTAATGTATTTTGTTTTCAGGGAACCTTTGCAGATTACAGTTGAATGGTAACACACTGGAGTTACAGATAAACAATTCTGTCATTACTGACTTTCCCTCTACCTCAAAAAAAAATACTAACTATCGATCGTTTAGTTGTTTGTAACCGGTTCGAGTCTGTACTATCATTCCATCCACTCCTTTAGGGTTTTTATATGTAACACGGTTGTACGATGGTGCCCGGCATTCCGGGAGTTCCTGGTTCATCTTTGGCTGTACACTATAATCTATCAATAATCAATCAAAGAACATACAATTTTTTTGATGTAACTATATTTTTGAATCTAATTTTTTATGTAAATCAATATTTTTGGTGCCAAAGAAAATAATAAGTTAACTCACATTGTAGTTATTAAAAAACAATATTGACGATAAGGGTTTCACACTGAACCTGGTTCAGTATTGATTAAAAACGTTAATTTTTACGTGTTACTCTATATTATACAAGTATTAGCCTGAACATTTTTATTTAATTTATTAAAATCTAAATAATGAATATTTGTCATGAGTATTGCAGACCTTTTTTTTTATTAAGTATTAATAATGTTTTAATTTATGATTTTGCATTTTTTATGCTTCTGTTCGTGACTGTGAAAGAAAATATGAAATGAAAAATGTTTTTTATGTTCGATAAATGCAAATTTCGGATTACTTCCCTTGTCTTTCTCATACATTTTTTATTTACTTACTCTCACACTTGATTTCGATTGTTTTTGAAGTTAAGGAAAAAGAAGGGGAATTTTTTTATGTGTTAGTAAACTTAGTCGCAAATTGATCAGCTGCTTTAAAATTTTGTTTTTAAAATATGGCGGCTACGTTCTGAATAAACAATCGGAATTGTATGGCTTTCGGTTCTAGGCAAACTAGAAACGCCATCAATGAACTCTGCACATATTTTGAAGATATTTGCTAATTATGCAAGTTGCCTTCAACATAATTTTTCAAATAGTTAAAATAAACTTAAATTGTTATATTTTACTAACCATAACTTAGGCGGTGAACCAAACTGTTAAAGAAACTTAAAGAGAATCTACATTTTTGATTTAACTGCGTCAATTTGGCTCTGCAATGTCATATTCGGAAGGTCTTTGCAATTTTGATTTTGTAGCCTTTCCTACTTTCCTGGCAAAAGGTCCCTGGCTAAAGATTTAATTGTTTAAAAAAAAAATCCACACAGTCCGTTGTCCGTCATACCAAAACAAGTATCGCAGAAAATAAACCACCAACCGCCATCCACAACCCTATAGCGATTGCTGCAACATAACGGCGATCAAAACTCATAGAAAATAATACGTTTTAGTGTTATCGGCGTTATCTCCCCAAACGAGTCACAAAATATCGGACCTGCTTGCGGCGTCCTTACAAAAGTCAATTGTTACGAAATAATTAAATATGTTTTTCTCGATCGTCTGGTCACCAATATTAATAATTTATTCGAAACTCGATTAGCACGACTTGAAACAAAAATAGATGAAACACTCAATAATCAAATTACTCCAAATTTATATTGGACTTAAACGCCCATTCACATATGCATGACATAACGTTTCCGACAAACACACCTACGCCTATTCATTTTACCATCGACAATGGTTGTGGCACACTGCTTACGAAATATTTATCACTTACAGCAGAACCAAATTACAATCTGCCAGTTCGACACACCGTGGTTCATCACATCGACCAGGTAGACTGGCATCGTAGGCTGATGTAGACATCAGCATCATACGTCTCTTGTCCTTTACACATGGTCAAAAAGGAAGACCATGATTAGCGACTATGTGGGAATTATCGTAGATTAAACACGGTCACAACATCAGATCGCTATCCGATATCGCATATCCAAATTTCTCCATGCACTTGCATGGATCCAAAATATTTTCTAAAATTGATCTCGTCAGAGCTTACCATCTTATTCCATTCGCTCCCGAAGATGTTTCGTAAAACCACATTAATCACACCATTTGGCTTCTTCGAATTCACTCGAATGCCGTTTGGTTTTCGCAGCGCTGCGCATAAATTTCAACGGTTTATGGACGAAGTTCTTCGCCACCTAGACTTTGTTTTTGTTTACATTGACAACATTCTTATGGCTTCTGAATCTAAGGAACAACACAAACTATACTTGGATCAATTATTTCAAAGATTAGTTCAGTTCAACATACCTTGATGCCCTCAGACACAAGATTACACCTGGTGACATATTTACATCCGATGATCGCATTAATGCCATCAGAGAATTCCCAGCTCATTCATCCATCAAAACCATTCAGGGCTTTCTCGTTATGGTAAATTACTACCATCGATTTATTCCTAAACTAACTGAAACTCTTGCTCCTATTCATTCACACTTGGCCACACTACTATAAATGCTCGCAAGACGGCTAAGAATTTATTTTGGCCTGAGGATTATCACAACGCATTTACGTCCATTAAAAATGAATTGGCAACCTAAACTCTTCTTCGTCCTCCACTAAGCGACTATAAAAGCTTAGCATTACTACTAATGCATCAAGTACTGCTATCGGAGCAGTATTGCAAAGTTACAGTAACAAGTGTTGGGATTCACTGGGATTCTTCTCCAAAAAAATCTCAGATGCGGAAAATATTACGAGTCACGAGTTTTCAAAATCATTTGCGATCAGCCAAAACATTTTCAAAATAACTGCACAACCTATCATCCTGGGCCACTCGTAAATGGATTACTGCTGATCTTTTTTGGTTTAATGGGTCATTATAATTCCTAATATAGAACCCCGATTGCACGATTGAAAATTGTATGCTAGTATTATATTCACTTCTTACTTATACTTAGTATTGCGATACTGACACCAAATCTTCATAGCTTCATCTCACACTAGATTCTTTTGTCGCTTATTTCCGTAGTGACATCGTTTATGATACATTTCCTGCTTTGCGTCGTATTGCCAGAGTTGATGCATTAGGTTGTTTTCTGTAAGGTCATACTTTATAAAGTATAAGTACTTACCACGTTTGGCCAACTTTCAAAAAGCGCTTAGGTCATTTAAGACTTTTGATAATGTTCAAATTTTCTAGAAGCTGTGATGCCTCTGCGTTTAAATGCTTTTGTAATCTGTTTTGGAAACTCCTCATCCATTTTGTATTTCCTCTGAAGCTGACACAATCTTCAAGTCTTTACGGAGGTCGCTGTTTCTAATATCATATGAAGCGTCTACAACAGTTCCAAGAATTTTATCTGGGAGAAGTCTTAGAGTAAGTTCACACGAGCTTTAGGATTGGCTTAAATAGCAATAATTTATTACGAGACAACATTTGGGAGTGTCTGTCTATTAGCCAATTTATTTTGTGATATTTTTGTTGTCGCTTTTGATTTTTTGTCTTAATAGTTGGGCATCTAGTGTTATCCCTAAGTATTTGGTGGTATTACCGCATGGAATCTGTTTTGTATTTATGAACACTGGCTTATGTTAGTAAATTTTACATGTACCTACTTTCATTTAATTGTATTCGCTATTTTAAGGTTCAGCGATGAACTTTATCTATGCTTGCTAATAACTTGAGTGAAGAATAGTTAATATTATCCCCTACTGCCAAGATACCAGTATCTTCCCCAAACGTGGCAAGTTTGTTTTCTTCTTTCATTTCCATGCTCTTTCTCTCTTTATTTTTGTTTTATGTTTTCTAACGATTTGCTTAAAGATTAAATAATTTCAATACGATTGGGGAGCGGCCTGATTTTATAGGGATGATATGATTGGATGAAAGTACCGATGAAGGAACTCCAGCCATTATTGTTTTTATTTTAAAATATTCGTGCTGTTGTTTTATTCAGAAACATCTCTCACTTATATATTATTAAAGTCCCTAGCTTTTAAAGTTGAAACCTTCATGGCACCCTTCATTAAAAACTTTGGTAACATCAAGGAATACTGCGGAATACTTGCTTTTTTTCGAGTGCTTTTTCGATTGTGAAGTGCTGACTTTTGATTCCTGAATACAAATTGGTGATTTATAATACAACATTTCTTTTCAATTATTGTCTAGGGTCTTTTCAAAAGTAACTTTCAAATACTTCAGAAATTATTAGCAATATAGTGATATTTTCCTTTATTGGTGATAATTTGTGACCCTCAAATTATGTTGTTAGCTTCGATTCCATCTGTGGTGTATTTGTCTTTTTCAAAATGCTTGAAGTTTTCCTTCACAAAGGTTATGACTGCACTTCCATTTTTACAATTTATGCTGATATTGGTAAAATCGATTGTTCCACCGTAGCATTAGCCGTTACTGGCACATATGTAAATTTTCTAGACATTTTTTTTAGTTACTTTTCTGTTTGTTAACTGCTTTTATCTCTTCCTTTGGTTTAGGTGGACTAGGCGTGTTATTATAAGCTTCGTTTTTTCCTTTATCGCTCAACTACCATCCACTCAGTTTCTGTAGCTAATTTATTCTCGTTCATTTTCAGAACTTGTGGATCTGTTTGTTTGAGTTTTTTCATTTCAGGGTAAAATTTAATTCTTTGTACTCTTGTCTAAATTCCGCTGAAGCTTTGAATATAGTTTCTCAATTTGAGGGCTATAAATATTTTGTTGAGGTACATTAGTCATCTGTAGCTGAAGAATATAACTATTTACCTTTGATGTCCGTCTGGTTGGAGGTCTTACAATCTCCTGCTCTTTTGAAAGATTTCGTTGTACTGACCTCTACACTAATGGGATTTTCCCGGTATATCAGGTATACCACTTAGGGTAGCTATATTATTACTTATTTTATGGTTTTGCATTTGGTAGTTTAGCCAAATTTATTGCCAATATACCGTTATCCGGTTGTTACAACGCTGAAAAATGGTTCATAACCATACACGATCAGTATACTAGTGCTACTTTCCACCCTTCTCAGTTTTGTTAACTGGAAAGATAACAACGATAATCGAAGTAACTAAAATAAATGTACCAATTACTAGTAGTAGTCGAAAAGTTAAATTTAAACGGGATTATCATATTTTTATTGGCAATTTAAAGCTTTTTTAACAATAAATCCTTGTTTCCGGCACATTTGATTTATTTTTGTTATTATTGGCAATATTAGTTTGTATATATTGGCATATTTATAATCATATAGCAATATTGCCAAAAAATGGCTACTTAGTTTGTTCTTGATTGCCATTGTATTTCTTAAATCTGGATCTGTACTTTATCAAGTGTGAAGTAGTCGATGATATTAGAACGGAAGAAGTAAAAACCCGAGTTCTAAATCTATTTTTAATTGTTTCTATCTGAAGTTATCAAGTTTTAAGCAGAGACGCAAAATTTCCCTATTTTAATTTAGATTTATGCTTTAATTTTTCAGGACCGTAATATATTCTTCCTCTCGGTTTTAGCTACATAGACGCTCATGGAAGCATGCAACATTCGGTGATTGCAAAACATGTGTAATGTTTGGAAGCAGGTCTATCAATATAATTTTGTGATCCCTGCAGTATTTGGCTTCAAGTGAAAGCAGTCACCATCCAAAAAGAAGCAAACTGAAAATTTATTGTTGAATTTTAAAAGCCATGTTTAAATTTTTTTGCTACATATACACGACTTAGGTTGAGTATCCGACTTACCAACATCCCAATCGACTGGAATTTCTTTTATTATGTTTACTGGATTTCTTTTTTTTTGTTTTTAAACCTTGCAATCTTTTCTGGGGCCGAAGATCTCTCAACTCTTTTCGGTTAAGTTTTAACGTCCTAGCTTACGCCGTCACCAGCCAAATTGAGGACGCATGAATACGGGTTCGATTTTAAATCCATCTGCACATTGCATTGCTCCAATCAGCTTGTACTGACATGAACGATGGTTTGGCCCATTGATTCTGCTTTTCGTAAAAATGCAGATAATTGGATCACTGACGGAAATTGGTACATTTACCTTACATATGTACTTCTATATATTTTTCTAAACAAGATAATCTATTGTATACTAGGGAGCCAAGTGACGGAAGTGCGGTGAATCACTACTAAGTACACTAGCAGTGAATATGATATTTTATAAATGCGATATTCCAAGATAAATTTCTGGCCGAAAACAGCCTCAATGAAAATTTACGACGAAACATAAATTGTCTCTCTTGACATTGAACTGACAACGATGTAAATGTTAAATAATTTTCTCACGATGCCATAAATCGATATTATCAATCCACAACTAGCATCTGGATTCGTCGATAAATTGTATTAGTTCGGTTATGAGTTAAGAATAGTAATTACACATCTATTTAAAACATTAAAAATTAAATTAAAAGTTTTTCATTACCGGTTCAATACTTGATTTGATTTTATTTGTTGTAAATATATCATATTCGCTTATTACTTAAAAGAAATAACAAACAGCGAAAAAAAAACAAATTACAAAGAAAACTTAACCGTTAAAATTCTATAAAACCAAATTTGGTTCTAATTAAATAAAAAAAAAAAAAAAATCGATCAAAATATTTTTTTTTATCATTTTACACTTTCAAATTAAACACATTCATCGATTACATTGATCAGCGATATTTTGTTATTCCAACACTACACGAATGTTGTATGATAAGTCCCTGACCTTGGCAAGAGATGGCATCACTTACTTTTAAAGTAGATCATTTAAGGGTCAAATACACGAAATGACGTCATCGCAATTCCATCCAAGACATATATGTTTGTATTTAATTATCTAATGATAGATGGAGCTGTAATTTTATAAATTCAATTATTGATAAAATGTAATATAAAATATAATGCACTACAATTTTGTTGTATTCACTAAAACATAGACACATACTAAACTGACGTATACTGCTGCGTACAGTTTTTATTGTTTTATTTGTTCGAATTAATGACGAAAAAAAATTAAAACGTTCTCAAATTTGTACATTATCATTTTTGTTAAAATTATTATTATTCATTTCGCTGTAATGTAGTTGATATTAGAATTTTTCAGATTTATTTCAGAATTTTTCAGATAATAACACTGTTAGACCATTTTTAAATATTTTACATATTCTACCAACAACAACTTTATACTCAAATTATGTTTTATATTTTGAAGGGCAAGTTTTATAGGATAACAATCATCTTGATGAGCTAATTACGAACTGTCTGTTGCTTTGAATTTCGTGCTATTTCAACCGAAAATGTTCGTCAAAATGTTTAATTAAAAGCTTTACTAAAATTCGTGTCTGGATTGCCTGAAAAGTCTCTGATTGGCTTACTCCTTTGACGACGACCATCTATTATTTTTTTGAGTAAAGAATTAAAATTCTGCATTCCGGAGTTTATATGATTTTATATGATGGATAGTTTATGATATTTATATGATCTTCAAGTCTAGTTTTTTTTTTAATTCTGCAGTTCGCCATACAAAGCAATATTTATTTCGAACAGCACTCTTTATGACTTTCTTTGCTGATTATGCAATAATTGATCCTACAATTAAAACTAGGGAAGTGCCGTCGAAATCAACATTGTTCCCTTCAATTGCATTTTTTTCTTGCTTCCGCATGGCAGCTTTATACCTTTTCTTATTGTACCTTGTTTGAAAGTTACGTTGAGCTTCTTTTTGTAATTTATTAAATATGTTCGGTGCCAAACATACATGGTATGTCAATGACTAGTTGAAATACATGATACCAGTTGAAATACCAGCTAAAATACTTTGGTAATTGATTGAATTTGGGTTTGCTTTCTGTTCAGTTGAAACTAGAGATAAAATTTATGAAATTAAATAAAAAAAAATTTGGAATTTAGTCCAATTCTGTGTTTTCTTGTTAATTGTAAATTTTGTAAAGAGCATTCAAAAATTATATTGTGGCCACTAATTTTTACGAGTTTGTTTTAAAAAGAGCTTTATGTTGAAATTGCGGTTGCTATTGATTGATTCAAAATTATCATCAAATTATTATCAAATTAGAAAATGGTTTCAGATTTAAATTCTGTTTCAGATTTAAATTGTTGGTTTTTTTAAGGGAAATGTGATGTTGCATTTACATTTGATAAATCATAAGAACTATTTTAATTTTGATGATCAGATGTAATAAGTTAATTAAGGATTTCGTCTGCTTCACTGATATTTACCGTTTAGAACTCAACTGTTGTCTTTACAAAACGCCCTCTGTAAAACACCAAAATATTTGTATTCATAATATTTCCCAAAAATTAATTTCCACATAAATCAGACAGTTAATTGTTCGCACTAACTGTACTTATCTATAGATCGTGTTGATTGCCGATTTTTATGTTTTATTTGTTTAAGAACACAATTTTGGCTTCTTCGTTTATTGATACTCCTGTCGATGGAAGGCATGTCTCCCTTGTCTCTTAAAATACTTCTAAATGAGCATTTTATCCTTAGAATTCCACCACATTTTCCTCGGCTTATCGTATTAGATGTCAAAACAAAGGAGCTGACTATTTGGATCCTTTAAAAACTTCATTGTTTTAAAGATCAACAAAACAAAATATGGATACCACCAAAATTGAACTCGATTCCCGCTTATATTACCGGACACGCAGTTTAGAATCAGTACGTGGCCTGTGCAGTCGCAAAGAAAACCAAGCGCATTTGATGGTACTGTATTAGCCATGAAAGGGTATCGCTTGGAACTCGTTGCCCTCTCCAAGCAACTTGATGGCCCAAAAGTCGAGACCATGTGTTCTTAGTTTCCATTAATTGTTCTATACATTGCTTTACAGTTTATACAGTTTAACAAGGGGGGTTTCACCCGAATCGGTCAGTCTTTGAACAAGTTTTTTCGTTAAGGATAATTCTTTCTAAATATTACGAAACATCTCGTGGCGTATCAGGGGTTCTTCAATTTCCAGGAGTATTCAATCTAAGGAGCTAGCTTATAGTTTGTTTTGCGATGTCTGCGACCACACATTTGAAGCAAAGAAAAGTTTCCGATACCTCGGGTGTCTTGTCACTCATGATAATTGTGTGTGAGGGAATATGGTTTATGACGTTTAATAGAAGAATCGTGCGCATGACATACGACCCCAAGCGCGACGAAGACGTCACTTAACGAGTTTTATTAACATACGAGTTTGTCTAGAACAATAAGAAGAACAATCTCAGAATCGAATCCGAATCACCGACGATTTGACAAATCCTACCATTCTCGAATTATATTTATACTTAGTTCAACACTTTTTTAAACTAAATTGAAGCAAGCGATTTTAATTTATTTCAGAAAAAATTGCCTCTCAGATCGGTCCACGAATAACAATTTTATAATAATTTTAGTCGAAAAGTTGGCAACCCTAAATACAATAAAATACTGAACAATTGAAAATTGTGTTGTGTAGGACTATTAGGTATTCGAAAAGTCCTACACAACACAATTTTCAATTGAAAAAAAAAAGCTTCACGTATTTTTTTATTGTCGACTCTAATCGTTGTAGCGACTCTAATCGTTGTATTATTTTTCATAAATCCAAAATCTCGAAAAAAATGTATAAATAACCATATATCTATCGACAACAATACAATTATAAACAGAATGAGCAAGACAAGTAAGACAATAGAATCTTTAACGGGAAATAAATACGAATTGTGTGCATAATCTATGATTATGGTTTATAATTTAAACTGCCATCTATTAATTGGTTGTACGAACTAAATAATAAAATGTTTAAGAAAAGCTTGGCTTAATATTATTACAGACACATATGTCAAAATCAATTATTTAATTGATTTAATTACTTTGTTGCAATTATTTCGATTAATACTTAAAAATTTCAAAAAAGCCACCGTGATTAACTTCAGATTTTTCTCCTACGCATTTTGATGTATTATAGTTATAGTTCCTTTGGCTAATAATTAAGAAAAGCTACATTTTCTTTTAAATTTGGAAAACCAACCGTGATTATTTAAGTAAAATCCTAAAAAATATTTTAAAATTTAGTTGAGTCTGAAAAAATCACTAATTTCTCCAAAACGCTACACCAACCTCGAGCAATTTTTTCATCGAACCTAATCAAAAAATACGGTTTTATATCTATTTCAGAGCATAGATTAGACCAGCCAGACACACAATATTTTACAACTTTAGACAAAATTGGATGTTTTTTTATTACTATCGCAATTTCCTGAAATTTTAAGGGTTTCGTCAACAATGTGATAGTGTTTAATAAATTGCCATAACTATCATCAATTTCAGATTTTTCATTTAGTGATAAACGAGACAATGCATCAGCATTTCCTATTTGAGATCCTTTCCTTTACACAATATCAAACTGATAAGCGGATAAAATAATTGCCCATCTTTGCAATCTATGACAAGCCAGAACAGAGAGTCCCATAGAGGGATTAACAATTTCTCTTAGCGGTTGATGATCCGTCACCAGCGTACATTTTTGTCCATATAAATATTTATGAAAACGCTTCACATCAAAAACTTGAACTTGTGCATATTTTTGTTCTGCTAAACTTAGAGTAGAGGATTGTTGTCTTCGCACCGACTTTCTACGCAATGTCACGTCTTAAAACCGCACAACTACTTCCAAAGTTAACATAACAATTAATGATTTCCCCACACACTTCAGCTTTTTTTAAAATACATTTGGTGCGTATTGCCAATCACATCGAATACGTTTGATTTTACCTTTGGTAATTCGGGATTTGAAGAGGTACTCGATACTATATTCCAAGATAAGAAGTTTTTCTCTTTTCTGATATAACTGACCGTTTCTTTTAAATCAATCAAAAATTCGGAAGGTTTACTGTGTAATACTGTTTATCGTGTAATACCTCCACAATCAACTCGATAATTTCGTAATTTCTAATTTTAGCTTTGTAACACTTATTTATGATTACACAATGACAGGTTAATGTCATTAACCATCTTTCATACTCATTCTTCAGGGTCCAACTCTTACACCCATACATGACAACAGGTCTGATCAACACCTTGTACAACTTCAGTTTGTCAGCCAGCGGCGTAGCTACAAGGGCGCAAACCCCGCGCTGCGGGAGGAGGGGGCACAACGATAGGAGCCCACAACGATGGGGCCGGAACGCGGTCCCGTGGTCTTTGTTATTGTCATTAAGAATTATTGTTCCAAACCCTCCACAATATGATTTTCTACATTTCAAATCCAAATTTAACAATAAAAATTGAAAAATACAAATAAAAATAAAATAAATAAAATAAAAATATAAAGACGACCTATCGGAAGAGTTTTCGCTACAAATGGTCATGGTAAAGTCAATGCTTAAGGAGGAAATTTCGGGGATATCATAAATACGAGAATTAGCTGAAAGACTAATAATACAATTCCTACAATAGCTTCCAGTGTTTCGCAGGTAATAACATGTTTACTATTGTTTCTTACATTACCTGTTACTGTCGCAACAGTGGAACGACGTTTTCTAAATTGAAAATAATAAAAAATTTGTTGCGCAACTCGATTCGTGCAGATCGTTTAAGCGATTTGTCTTTTCTTTCTATTGAAGCAAAAGCGGCGAGCAACACGGAAACAAAACCTTTAATTAGGGGTTTTACCAATACAAAGTCAAGAGCGAAAAATCAAAAATTCTAATATTTATATTGAATTTTGAACTTTTTTGGTAATATTCATGGAAAAATTAATATTTATAGCCAATTTACATTCAACGAATTTTGAAAAAGAAGTTGACCTTGAAATCAATTTAGTAAAATTGAAATAAAATCAAAAATTGCAATAATATTTGGTTTTTATTTGTGTGAGTAACCAAGACATAGTATATTAAACTAATTTTATACATGTATTGTCATCTTTTTATATGTTTCGCTACAAAAAGATAAAACTTTTCATCTTGTAAAATTCAAAATCATCTTTTTTATAACATTTTTTGGGTTTGGATCTCGGGTTTCATCTTTTTATTTTTACAAGAAGAAATTTTTTCTCGGTTTGGCTTGAATAATTTTTCAATCTAGTGTCTCGGTTTTTTTCAAGATGAAAAATTTATTGAATGTAAATCGGCTATTATATACAATTGGCTAAGATAAAATAACTATATTTTATTGAAATAAAAAAGCTATATTTTCAATGAACAACATTTTTTATTACTCTGACGGGAAAGATATGCAAGATGGAGGGAGGACAGTCATGGGCCCACATTAAGTATTGCGGGGGGGCCCAAAATTTGTAGTTACGCCACTGTTGTCAGCATTTGCAAGGTATTTTGACTTTAGCAGTGAACGTAAGGCATACAAAGAACGGTTGCCAGCGACAAGACGCGATTTAATATCGCTTTAAATTGTCACTCCTTCAAATGTGTGGTCACCACTACTAAAATCCATTGCGTTTTGGTCTCTTAAACCAGTCATATATTTTGTTTGGACTCATTGATTTTAAGACCAACGGAAGCTGAAAATCGTACAAATGGATCCAGTAGTTCTTTGACTCATTGTAAAACGTATTCGCGCTTCTTTATAGCCTTTATTCTGTTGCTCGACAGCAAGACGACACTACTCAACAAAACAATCATATTTGGGTTTAATTTTTACTATACCTAGAGTTGCCTGGGCCAATTAGACAATTAAACGCCCACTTTATCAATTTAAACCCAGTGGTGTGGAACCGTTTCAATGATTTTTGTTGAATTATCAATGCACTTGTTACTTGGTTAGGTCCTGTCGGCACATAAAAGTCGTGTCAACATAAAAGTCGTTTAATATGATTCTTCATGTTTCATCTTTTTCTTTCATTGCTTCTTGACCAATTTCCTGTAGAACACGCGTAGCAAGAAACGGGGCACTGGCTGTTCCATATGTTACTGTGAGCAACTTATAATTCTTTATTTCTTAATGGAGTGATTTCCTCCCGACAATTCGTTGATCATCTATGCATCTTTATTATTGACTAGAACTTGTCTGTACATTTTCTCTAAATCTGTGGAAAATATTATTTTGTACAGACGAAATCTTAGAACTATAGAAATTATACTATTTTGTAAGGTAGGACCTACTATTAGACAATCGTTTAAACTATACCCTGAGCTTAATTTCGCTGACCCGTTGAATACCACTCTTAGTTTTGTCGTGGTACTGTCATATTTGAGAACACCATAGTGTGGCAGATACAATTTGTGTTCTATATTTAAATCTAACTTTGGAATGGCCACCATGAGTTGAAGACCTTCATACTCCTGCATAAAAGCGAGGTACATCTTCTTCATATTTTCATCAAATCCCGTTCCATCGATAAAAGCTGTTGCACTGCAAACTGCTTTGAATGACCAATACGATCTTTTGATTATAGTTTTAGTGACATTAGAGGCAAAATAGTTTTCGCAGGCTACCTCTTCTTCTGTGTATTTTGGTTTGAAAGGCACTTCCGTTTCCCAAAATCTTTTTAGTAAGAAGTCCAAATCAATTTTAGTAAACAGATTCGTGCCTGACTCAATAGAATTCAATCTCGTATTCGGTGCTTGATTGAATTGTCCGGCTATAACCCAAACAAAAATTTGAAAAAGTATTCTGATCCAATCACAATATCAATTTTTGCTGGAACGTGGAAATTTGGATCAGATAATTCTGATTTATCCAAATGGTTCAATTCATCGATATCTATTTCAACTAATGGAAGTTGAGACGTTACCTTTGGAAGAACGACGGCTTGTACATCCAATCTGATGCTAGCGTTTTTAACGGCACTGACAACAAGATGTGTGGTCCTTGTAGCTACTCCCACATTTTATGATCCTAAACCAGTTAGTGGGAATTTTGTTCGTTGTTTTGGCAAACATAGTCGTCTGAGACACGATTCGGTAGTGATGGATAGCTGTGACCCTGAATCTAAAAGGCATCTGCACAGTTCGTCATCACCAAAACCATTTTTGATATTGACCAACATGTTGATAGTAAAGAAGTTTTTTTTTCTGGCTGATTTGTGGGCATCTGCAACAATTTTTGCGACATGTAACGTTGTACAGGTGGTTTTATCACGCTGCCGTGGTGATCCTAATCTTGCAACGTTTAATTTACTATTTTTCAAGGTTATGAACGGTGTCGCGTTTTCTTCTATGTGCAGTAACTCATGATGTCTAGCGTGACATTTTGAACACTTCCGATAAACCTTGCATTTGAACACAGAATGACTTGGGCTCATGCAATTGAAGCAAAGATAATTTTGTCTGACAAACTTCCGTCGTTCATTAATGCTTAAATTTTGAAATGCTGAACAGTTGAACATAATGTGATCTTGACTCGGGCAAAAGGGACAGCCTTCCACTTTAGTGTCAGTGGAACTAATATGTAATGTTAAATGCAAATCCCATAATCGTTTCCTTTCTTTATTCAACTTTGTTACAATTAGCATAATAACTCACGAATCGCGAGTCTCAATTTCTGGTATCATTGCCTTTAACGCTCGAAGTACTTCATCACATTGATCTGTGAGGCTACTTAGAGTTATTGGCGTTGCTTGTTTGATATGAGGAATATCCAGATACGTTTGAATATAAAAGTTTATTATATGCTTCTTTTTATCGTATCTGTGCTTCAGCTTTTGGAAGGCCTCCATGTAATTGGCTTCAGTTAGTGCAAAATGCTTCAGAAGATTATATGCATCTCCCTTTAGACAACTTTTTACTAATTGGAACTTTTGTGTAGCAGATAACCTATCATTTTCATGCACTGACTTTGAAAAATGACTGCCAATCCTTATAATTGCCGTCAAATTGTGGTATATTCGTTCGAGGCAATTTTAAATGAGGTCTGAATTATGACATAGTGTGATTGTGATGTGTATCATCTAAAGGTGGTGCACTGGCATTTCCCGCTCTTATTTATGCGTTTAACCTGGAGATTACCTTGCAGTATATTTCCTCGAACTCAATTAATTCACTTTGCTCGCTTGGATCCTTTGTGATTATTCTATCCTCAGCTTCTAAAAATCTGAGTTGAACACGTTTTTTCATCTCTTCAACGGGTATTACATTAGTAGCAGCCACTGCAAACCTTTCAAAGGTAAAAACCTTAATCCATAATTATTACACGCTTAAAATTTAATTATTGTCGGTTAAAAATTTGGCGATTTCCATATTTTCTTTTGTTGATTTTTTTAACAAAAAAAAGAGGCATAGGAATGCCTCCTAACCACAGGGCGCACGGCCGGCCACTATATAGCCCTACAGACATGGGCCTCTAAACAGCTTTAATATAGTATCTTCAAATGCGATTGGTTGCCTTTGTGACTGCAAATTTATTATTTCCATCGTTATATCCACTTAATTTTTATTTTCTAGAATAAACATGTATGGCGATGTTTCATGGTAATGTGAGACAGGGTCATGTTTCCGTTTAAATGACCTTGAAAATGATCTCCAACTTAAAACGTAAAATTTGGAAAGTTTTAAAATCATACAACCAAGTTTAAAACGTTTTGCACTATATATGCAGTACCTTCAAGGGTCACAATTTAAATTTTTCATCCTCTATAGATAGCACCCATATAGTATCAAATCTAATTAGATTGTTGCTTAAATATTTTAATAAACAAGCAAACAATTTGTTTAAACATTTCCTTGACTTCTAAAAAAATTAATTGTTTAACAGTTAAAAATAATAATGTAATTAATTTAACCGGTATATAGTAGAAACTACAGCATGTGCCGTCAATTATACAAATTCAACTACTATAATATGAAAGTTATATTTCCAGTTACAAAACTATAATATAGACAAAACAACTTTTAGTTAATATTCGCGCAATAATTAATTTCCATCTGTATATCATTCCATCATCATGTTATAAGTACATAATTTGCAATTTTGATTGGTAAATTGGTTTAAAACACAAACTGCATATACACTATTCCACATTTATAATTTATCTAGAGTTTGTCTTAGATAAATTTGTATTTTATGTAGATTAGAATCTACCTACTTTCTAATGTAATCAAACTAATAATACAAAAGCTCATACCACAAGTTTTGTTTAATTTGCAAATAGTTTTTTAATGATGGTTTTAAAAATGTTTCAAAATATTAAAAAATAATAAAATCTTACAAATATTTTATTTTATATCAAACGAGCATGTGGGTGAACAAAATATATAGATTTAGGTGGTTGGTTTCAATGTGATATAATCGATATTTTGCGTGGTAATCGGCTCGTAAGTGGGGAAATGTTGAATTAAAGTTATGTTTATTTACTGTGCATATGGTAAATATGTATATACTTTTAATTTAGCCTTGAGTGTCATGATATCATATACCACATATATGTTTTCATTTTCTTTTATATTTTATCTTTAATATTATATTTAATATTTTGCTAACTCTATAATCGATATACAAAACAGACTTCAACATTTTGAAAAATTTATGAATGAAACGGCCAAAAATATGCAGATCATCATGTCGCCATTAGATTCGTTAATACAAAATTCCCAGTCTAAATGAGCTGTGGTCAACTTAATCAAAAACTGACAAATATTTTTGGTAAGGTAACTAACTTATCAGATAACATAAAAAATATATTATATAGCACCAACTTTATATTAACTGACAAGAAACAACAAAATCACATACTGTATAATATCTTTCCTACTCTAGTGAGAGAATTTAATTTAACATTTTTTTTTTAATAATATTTTGTAATATTTGAAGAATATCTTGTCAGTTCTTATATGTAATAGAAATCAAGTTAATTTTTTTTATCATTATATAAAGCTAATAAAAGTCCTTTACATAAGCTAATTGATTCACAAAAATACTTAGGAACAAATATTCAATCTTCAGCAATCGACCTCAAAATCTCGGATCATCATCTTATTGAGATATTGTTTAGATTTTATAAATTATTGCAATCCATTAATGTAAATCAAGGTCATAACAAGGAACTTAATTTTGCAAAGTTAAATGAAGTTTTTGAGCAAGTGAATTGGGGAGAAATTCTTAATCTAAGTGACTCGTCCTTAGCTTTTGATCAGTTTCTGGACACTGTTTCGATTATTTTGGAGGAGAGTTACACTTATTCCCGGATGAAAAATATAAAACTACTACAACCATGGGTTTCATATGCACTTGCTAGGAGAATTAAACAAAGAAACCAAATGCTAAAAAAAACTAAGAAAGCATTCTAATAATTTGAATCTTCATGAAACCTATAAGTATACTTGATCACATTAATTAATTAATGAGGCCATAAAAAAGGAAAAAGAACTATATTTTATAAATCGTTTCTCAGATAATTGCGGTGATTTAACAAAAAATAGGAACTTAGTAAATGAAATTTTTACCAAAAAGGCCAAAGATTCATTTATAAAAAACATCGTAGCAGTTCTTACAAATGGTATAGATATTTCAAATGAGCTAAATTGTAATTTTACAAGTGTTGCCAATGAGCTACGTGCTAAGTTTTTCTCGAATAACGCAGCAGTAAATTTCAACTTACCTACTGATTATTGCCCGAAAACTTTCTTTTTGACTCCAGTTTCGAACAATGAGGTAATATGTGATTGGTTCGTTGAAAGCGAAAAATTCACTTGATAATGAAAGACTTAGTAGATGTATTTTGAAAGCTATTTCAAGGTTCATCAGTCCGGTCATAGCTCACATATTCAATTTGTCCTTTGAACAGGGACTTGTACCTGAAAGGCTTAAATCGGCGACTATTACCCCTATTTTCAAAAATGGCGATATAAATATCTAAGGAAACTATAGACCTATTGCACTACAGCCAGGAACTATACCAACAATGGGATCTACTGATCTAGACATGAAACAACGACCTAAAAATTAGACATAAATCCCACATAATAATTTCGCTATCAAGGAAAACGGAATAATAGGTAGAGACTTTTTCGAACAAAATAAAGCCGACATACTGTACAGCTCTAACAAATTAAAGCTAAACGAACATTTTATTGAATTCAGTAACCAAACTCAAAATAAAATTACACAGCCTGCCAGAAGTGAAACAATAATAAAAATTCAGACACTGACAAACGATTTATGTATTTTATCCGCGGAAGAGGTCGTACCCGGTGTTCACGTCCCACACACACTACTACAACCGACGAACTACAAATGTAAGATTATGATAGCAAACACATTACCACACACGACCGAAATAAATCATTTCAAACCACACCTAGACATAATGACGGACCAAACCTTAAATCAACCCACTTACGAGATCAACAAAAACCGAAATGAACAAATCATGAAGACAATCACAGTATTGACAGAATTTAGATCCAAGCAACAATACAGACGAAAATTTAGCTATACTAGAACTTTGCATGAGATATCAAGACGTATTCTTCTTAGAACGAGACAAATTAACAAGTATAAGCGGAGTTAAACATAACATCAACTTATCTACGGACACGAAACCTATTCACGTACAAAGATACAGACTTCCCCACAAACACAAAGAAGAAATCAACAAACAAGTTAAAGATCTGTTAGAAGACGGTAGGATCTAACCTAGTATCAGTCCTTACAATAGTCCCCTAATACTTGTTCTAAAAAAAACAGGTAAAGACGGAAAACCAAAATGGAGATTAGTAGTCGAAACTTCAGGAAACGGAATGAAGCAACGATAGGAGACTCATTCCCCTTACCGAACATTAATGATATTCTGGACCAATTAGGACATTCTCAGTATTTTTCAACCCTAGACATGGCTAGCGGTTACCAACAAATAGAAATGAACCCTCAAGACACACATAAAACTGCTTTTAGTACAGACTACGGACATTCGAGTTCACAAGGAAGCCGTTTGGACTCAAAAATTCTCAAGCCACTTTCCAACGTGCAATAAACCATATTCTCCGTGGTTTCCAAGGCCTAAAAGGATTCATTTATCTTGACGATATAATTATTTACGAGAAGAACCTATAGCCGACCACAGTACAAAATTAACGGAAGTTTTCGAGATATGCCGTAAAAACAACCTAAAACTGCAATGAACAAAATGTCAGTTTCTCAAAAAGGAAGTCACGTTCTTGGGCCACATAATTACAAAAGATGGTATCAAACCAAATCCAGTGACAATTCAGGCAGTTCAAGACTTTCCTCAATCGAAAACAGTTAAGGAAAAACACAATCTTTTTTAGGATTAACCAACTATTACCGCAGGTTCATACCTCAATTCTCCGAAATTGCTGAACCAATAACCACACTAACAAGGAAAAAAACCTTTCATATTCACAAAAGAATGTGGAAAAGCCTTCAACACACTCAAAACGTGTTTAATTAAACCGCACCGATTCTAAAATACCCAGACTTAAACAAACCGTTCATTCTTACCACCGACGCAAGTAATTATAGCCTCGGTGCTGTCTTGTCACAAATACATCCACTAGGAGAATTCCCAATAGCTTATGCCAGCAGATCATTAGTCAAATCTGTACGCAACTACTCCACAATAGAAAAGGAGATGCTAGCAATACACTGGGCAGTTAACAACTTCAGACCGTACCTATATGGCAGAAAATTTACTATAGTGACCGACCACAAACCCTTAACAAGCAACCTCACCAAAATCCCGAACAGAATCCTAAAATGGAACTTAATACTTTCTGAACACAACTTCGAAATTCTACACAAATCAGTTAAACTTAATACAAACGCCGACGCACTCAGCAGGATTAGACATAATGAAATCTTAGTAACAACAAAAGCTCAAGCGAAACTAGACGAAGACACATCCACAAAAATAACCACACCTTCGAAGTTACTACAAAGCGTTAAAAACACAGAAATAAAGCCTCAAACATCGACAATAACTATAAATAAAAACAAAAACACGTTAGATGAAACGAACACCCCAAAGACAGAAGTAATAATGGATCATAAAAAACGAGAACAGAGTCTAGACGAATATCATAATTTACCGTTAGGAGGACACGCTGGCACATGGCGCACATACAAAAGAATAAGACTATTATACTACTGGCCGAACATGATTACGGACATCAACAGATATATCAGAATGTGTCATCTCTGCAAAAGAAATAAGAGTCATCGAAAAACGAAAATACCCCTTCAAATCACAACTACCTCAGACCGTCCATTCCAAAGAGTAGCTTTCGACATAGTCGGACCATTACCAACCACAGGAAATTAAAACAATTTCTTACTCATTTTCCAAGATGATCTATCAAAATTCTCAGGAGCAATACCCGTCCCCAACCAAAACTCAAATACAGTAGCAAGGGCACTTTGCGAACACTATATTACCAAATACGGGATACCAGAAAACATACTTACCGACCAAGGAAGTAACTTCACAAGCAAGAACTTCGCAGAAGTATGCAAATTACTGAAGCTCAAACATCTCACAACAACTGCGTACCACCCGGAAACAAACGGCGCACTTGAAAAATCTCACAGTACATTAAAGGACCACCTGAGATCCTTGAAGGATACAGATCGTAACAATTGGGACGAAATGTGCAATGTTTGTATATAACACAACCCCACGCTGCGCCACGAATTTTACACCACACAAACTCGTTTACGGCCCAGCACTTATCCAATCAGCAGTAAAAAAGGACCCCGAACCGACTTACAACTAAAACGATTACGTTAACGAACTCAAGGCAAGACTAAGGCTAGCGCACATGATAGCCAGGTAGAAACTAATCCAGCAAAAACACAAAACAAAACTTCAATACGACAAGCACGTGAACGACATACACATACAACCAAACGACCTAGTATGGCTGAAAAACGAAGCCCGGAAGACTAAGCAAGATCCCATATGGTTAGGACCTTATAGAGTCATAAACACAGAATCTGACGCGAACGTCACAATACAAGAAAAAAACAAAACATTCAGAGTTCACAAAAACCGCCTTATACCTTACCGCCTTATACCTTACCGCCATACCTTACCGCGTTCGATTTGGTTGATCATAAACTATTATTGTCTATTCTGTGCAGCATTGGTCTTAGAGGTATAGCAACCAAGTGGTTTGCTTCTTACCTATAAAATAGAACTGTTAGAGTTAGAGTAAATAATATTTTGAGTGATCCTAGATCCGTGGATGTTGGGGTTCCGTGTTAGGTTCCGTCCCCCGGGCTTCGTGTTAGGACCCGTATTTTATTTAATTTATACAAATTTTATTTTCAAACTCAAATTGAAAGGCAATTGTACTGGGTTTGCTGATGATTTAGTGTTTTTAGTGTTATCTTAGTGCTGCTAAATCTACCAATGAAATTGTTTCAATGATTAATTCCGATCTTGAGGTTCTGAATAAATGGTTTCCCAAAGATTATTTAATTCTAAGCGATAAAACCAAGTTTATGCTGTTTAAAATTTCTGGTACCATAAATATACCAAATACCAATCAAGTTATATATCATAGCGTTTCTAAATGTACTCCCGCCAATTGTCATGTTGATTGTTTGCATATTGAATTGGGTAACTCATTTAAGTATCTTGGAATACATTTGGATTTTAACTTAAATTGGAAGACTCATGTCACTAATTTGAAACATTATTTTACATCGACATCTAAAATTTTCTACCTCCTTCGAGATGTTTGTCCTGTTTCTGTGCTCAAGATGACATCATGCATTGGTTATGGCTAAAATGCAACTTTCTCAAAACCGTTGTATGTGCAACAGAAAATGATGCTGCGAACATTATTGTGGAAGAAAAGGACCGAATTATCTTGGCCTTTATTCGCATCAAGCAAAAACTTGCCGATGCAGCATTTGTAAGTTTGTAAGGTTTTGAGGATATTTTTTAACCGTAGTGGACAGAATGAGATAAGATTTGATGCTAGGTACAATTAATTTCTCTCAACTTGCCAAACATAAATTTAAAAACACCATCCGCTGTAAACAACGTCGCATTTTCTTTAGTTAGCTCTTTAACTGCAAGCTCAACGGGGGCTAGGACTTCAATTATTGTTTGTAATGATTTGAAATCATTCTCGTGGTATAAATCCTCTCGACCCGTTTTTTCCAAGGCTATTTTAATGCAATTTTTAAGTTTAAGAAGGCGCTATAGCATCGGAATCAAGGAATTCCATCTTGTCTTGCAATCTAACAGTAGCGACATTTCCTGTCCTTGTGAAATTACGTTATGTTGCAAAATAGAATTTTTAACTACAGATTTTCTAAAGTGTTTAACAATTTTTCTTGATCTTTTCAAAATATCATTAAGTTTATCTTGAAGAATGTGTTCGTTATTACCGGAACCGTTACTGGTTTAAACAATGTCAAAATTATTGTTTATATCATCCTTATTATAATATCACAATCACTTTCACTTTCTTCGTTGTTTTCTGCTTCATTATTTTCATAAATTGGATGATCGTTTATTGTTTTCGTATAAAATACGTCCATAACTGCTAAATGTATTGTTTGATTAAAACATAACTGACTTTCAATTCCAGTTAATCTGCCATACTTCTGTATTACGCTTGCTCCATCGTGAGGTGATACTACCACATCCTTTTTTAAAATTAAATTAAACTCCAGTAGTTTTTGTCTGATTAAAGACTCCGTCATAATTGCATCACACGTTCCTTCAATGTTAACTAAACCGAGACAATAATTTTGTTTGTTGATATGAATGGTTAAAAATAAATTTTTTTTGCCCTGATCAGTTGCATCTGAAAATCGAATGATTTCGTAGCTCCAATTTCTTTTCCACACAAAACTTAACAATTAAGTTTTTAATTGTCGATTCTGATCGTGGCATTAAATAGTTTCGATTTGCTATTAATTCTTTTACTGCAGTAGAATTTACAAAATCCACGAATAGAAAACCCAATATGTGCGGCACATTTCGCCAATAGTTCTCCTAGACACTCTCGTTGCAGAAATATATATTCAATATATATAGTTGGTAATTTAATTTTTACAGCACTTGGCAGAATCTGCACTCACTTTATGAAAATACGACCAAACTTCAGATTTCTTGCAATTACGATCCATTATTTATAAGGGCGTTCAAATATTACAAAATTTATATCAATTTTGTTTATACACACGAATTTTTTAATACATTATATCTACCTATTATTTAAAAAAACGACCGTATGACCATTACATGAATGAAGATAATTTCATCTTTTTATAATTGATCTAATTAGAAAACATATTGTCCGTGCTATACAAAATACTGACAACTCTATGATATTTGCTCCGTACTATACAAGCTTCTCTCAACAATTTCAAGACATTTTCTACAAACCTCGCCCGGAAATTTCAATTCACCTAGATCAACTAGGGTTTATTAAACATAATGTCGGGATCCCAATAATTTATCAAATTTTTAGAAGAATAAATAATAAAACATTTAATTTAACACATTTTCAAAATTCAACTTTATTCAGACCCCAAATGAGTGTTTCAGGTGACTACATTAAAAAATTCTTAAAAATTAAAAATAAATACTGGTGGCTATGTCCACAATGAGAGCAAATGAGTTTCAAACTTATTTCCTCCAACAAATAACAAATAATCATTAGCATTGTCTTCCTCTTCCGTCCACTACTATAATTTATTTTATTATTTTAATGTGATTATGGATATATTTTTTTCTAGTAATTTTGATATGCGATTAATTTGATGAATTTCTTATAGGTGATAAGATCTGTAAGATTTGAAATTTAAGATTGTCTCTAACAACTTTTTACACTTTTGAGCCCAAATTAATGAGTGCTGATAATCACCTCATGGGATTGGCCGAATTGATTTTATTATTTTATAATTAGATATTATATATAAGTTTTTTTTCTTTGTAAAGAAAATAAAACTGTGTATTATTATTTTGCTGTAAATAAACAAAAAAAAAAAAAAAACAAAAAAAGCAAAAAAAAAGAAATCTTTAATATTTTGCACGAATAGCCTTTTTCAAACTTTTCTAATGGCGTCAGGGTAGAAATGTGTTTCATTTCAACTTAAAGTTAGAGATTTATAGGCTACGATACGAGCTATCTTGAAAATATTCGGGGCCTCTATAAAATAGATTTTAATTGTTGATCAACAAATGTGAAGAGATCTACTACTTATAGCATATATTCGCAAAATTATTTTAATTTTTAACAAAACAGCAAAGTTAACTCCAATTTTATACGCTACTAATGCCATGTTAAAATTATAAATGATTTTCGTCGCTGCAGCTTTACACATTACATATGAAACATATCGGTTAATATAATTAGTTCAATAAACAATTGTTAAACGAATAATAAGACATCTTCGAAATATAACTTACCATAATTGGTTTATGGTAATTAACTATTTAAAAAACAAAAAGATATTGCCTTAATAATTTTGTAAGGCTAAAAAAAATGCAGAAAAATCAACAATTTTTGAATACTAAAAGAAAGTGTGGATTATACTTCTTTCCAAAATAATCAAATTGCAAGAAGAGTAGATATCGATTGATTATGTGCTATGCATAAAACACGGCTTAAAATATAAGTAACTAATTTTGTTTAATCGTAAATCCCGCACTGATTTAGAAATATCGCTCGTTTTTGACCTGAACAATGAGATTTTAACACAAAATTTCTCAGAATAATCTGAGCCTTTAAACCTTACTCTGTGTATAGCTTACAAACACTTTGTCTGTGCATAGAAGTCACGCTGACCCCACATACATTTGCATTTTGTATAGAAACAATTAGAAGAAATGGTCTTTATTTATAATTTTATTGCAGAAAGTGTATATAAATTAGATTATCGGTAATTATATGACGTATTGATCATAAACCGGTTAATTCAATTGATTTGTAATGTTTAATCAATTATTTTAAAATCTAATTTGTATTAATTTTAAACTTTTGTGTAAAATAAAATGTATATAAATTAGATTTTCGTGCGATTTTATGACGTATTGGTCATAAACCGGTTAATTCAAATGAATTGATTATACTGCTTAATCAATTCTTTCAGAATCTAATTTATATTAATTTTAAAGTTTGGTGTCAAGTAAAGTGTATATAAATTAAATTTTCAAAATTAAATTTAAATTAAATTGAATTAAAATAAAGTAAATTTAAAGTTTGGTGTCAAGTAAAGTGTATATAAATTCGATTTTCGTGCGATTTTATGACGGATTTGTCATAGAACGGTAAATTCAATTGATTTGTAATGTTTAATCAATTTTTTAAAAATCTAATTTATATTAATTTTATATTACTATCATTGTATTATATTATTATTTATAAATTTATTAATAATTATATTTCTACGTTGGTTATATTTTTGTATTTGTATAAAATCTTATTTATAATAATTTCGGTGTTGTTGTGTCGAGTAAGGTGAATATAAATAAGATTTTCATGCAAATACTTGATGTATTTGTTTGTTACTTGGGTTATTTTATTGTTGTATTGTTGCATTGTTGTACTATTACATTATTATATTTTTATTTTTATATTTCTATATTTTCATATTTTCTTATTGCTGCACTATCGTGTTGTTATATTTTATATTTTTAATAAATTTGTATTTTCAGCCGAAAACTAATCCAATTCATTACAGCCTATGGGTAAGAGCAATTAGTTTATTAATATAAATTGTTTTCAGGGAACCTTTGCAGATTACAGATGAATGGTGGCACACTGAGATTACTGATAAGAGATGACAAAATGCAGAGCAGTTCAGTAAAATTGTGATTATCTTATGCTAACAGTAGTTTGAATATTGGCTAAAAAGAAACCAGACCAATTCTGAACAACACATTACTAGCATATCTTTCCTTTCCCTACCCCACAAAAATTTACTAACTATTGGCCGCCAAGGTGTCTGTAACCGGATCAAGCTCAATCATTTCACTAATATCCTAGCTGATGCTTCCAAGTATATGTAAAAATAGTTGCGCCCGGTGCTTTCTGGGATATCCTGCTTAATGCTTGGCCGTACATTCTAAATCAATTAATTAATCAATCAATCAATCAATCAATCAATCAATCAATCTTTATTTATAATTTTACTGCAGAAATTTAATTAATTAAAACAATTAATAATCCAAAACCGCAAATCGAATAACAATAATTGCTCCTTTCACATTTTTTAAAATTTTTTAAACATTTGACTAAACTAACTCCATAGACAGTTCTTTCCTAAAATACTTTCTCTTTGATTATATTCGATTCGCATATAGTTAAGAATTAGCAATTTTGTGCAAATTTTAAGCGACTTCATCAGCAATATCAACTTTGTTAAAAAATAACTTCATTGGTCGTTGTTTTTTGGTGTTGTTTTTTGTTTGAAAAGACACCTTACAAGCTTATCGAGCTTATCAACACCGCTCTTAAAAAAACTGTTAACCGTTTTATTGCTGTGTAAAGTGGATAGAAATGTAGCTTACCAGAGTTAAATTGTTGTTAAAATAAAAATATTAAGAGCTCACTTCCTTTTTATTTTAATTCCGTAAACTCTCTCAGTAAATATGGTTTATTATATATCATCGAATTGTTCCAATGATCGTTGTTGTTTTCTGTAACAATTGTCCGAACAACTAAGAAGTAGATAGTAAAAAATTGTCTACTATAATAGTTTGACTTTTGTTCATAAGTGGTGTCAATATCCGATGCACTGAACGAGTTCATTGGGTTGTTGCCCCTATCGTATACTCGTATATGAAAGTCAAATGGAATGTCCTTTTTGCAGTTCATATCCAGAATATTTTGATACTGTATTTTTCTTGTTTGGCTAGAGTACTTTTGGAACAATCGTTTTGAATCGTTCTTGCCTAGTTTGGTACTTATCAAACCGTAAATAGCGCAATAACTGCTAAATTCTCTGTAACGACATAACCACCCGATGAAAGGATTGTCTATGTGGTATAGCTCAACCAATCGTTTGTTCCTATTTTTATGAACTCCAGTATAATTCGATTAGAGCATAAATCTCTATCGAATTCGTATCATAACCTACGTGTTTTTGCTGTTTTACTATTCTTCGTAAAGAGCTGTAATGATTTTTTAGTTAGTTTCAGCTACTTTAACGTTTATCAATGAATCTGGTACGCATCGTTGGAATGCCAACAGTGGTGTGGTTAAAGTTTGAGCGCTATATGCAGGTAAATGCAAGTATATGTTTTCTCGTTTTCGTAGAAACAGAAAATCTTGTGACTTGGTTACATTTTGTGGATTATTAAATTTTCTTCTTCGTCAGTTATTATTAAAATTTTCGTCGACTATCGCCTTTTTGTCGGAGGGTTCTGGCGTTGAAAAACTAACAAACAGTTTGCGGAGATCTTGGCTGCTTTGTATTTTCATAAGACAGTAGAGTAGTTATTTAATTTTTTTGCACTCAACATGTATGCAGAGAAGATTGGGTCGATCAATGATCGTTGAAGAGAACGGACGTGTTTTTTCCGTTCTCTTCATTTTTCAAATTTATTTATTTTTTTATTAAGTTAATTTTTTTTGGTTCGAGTAGTGTTGTGCGTGTGTGTGCTATAAAGTGGATTGTGAACTCTGTCGTTTTCCCAGAGTACAGGTACCAATCAAAGCCAACTCAGATGTGCAAATACGAGTCATTAAGGCTCGCCAAGACCGGCATAGTTGTGTAAACGGGCCATGAAGGCTCGCTGAAACACGAATTTTATTAATTAATTAAATAATTTTACTATGGTCTTTGTCTCATCATTCGTAGTCATTTTTTATTTTATTTTTCAAAGTACATAATAAGTATACAACGAAAGTAAATAAAAGTTATACTACGTCGTACTGCAGGGGAAATGTTGGTATTTGTACATTTGTGTTGGTTTTATTTTATTTTATTGAATTTAGCTTGATTTAGCATAAAGGAAATATATTTAATTTGTTGTTTTTGGTAAATTTTAGTGTATTTTGTGTTCTTTGTTGGAACATTTTTTAATTTTCTTTTAAGTGTATAAGTGTAATATATCATATATCTGGATGGTTCTGAATATCTCACATGTATTGAAATCTGAATATATAGGTCCCGTTTGTTAAACTAGCTTTTTATTTTGTAAATACATCTACATATTATTATATTTGTGTATCAATGAATTTTGTATAAATTGTTATATATATGTACGGGTTATATTTGGATCTAATGTAGGAGAGTGTTTTCGGTATTGAAAATGTTTTTTTTTCTCCATACCTGTGTTGTTGTAATAGAGTGATCGGTTTTTCGTGTGAGTTTGTATGTTGAATTTGGTATCTTTCGTTTGCGGGGAAAGTGGATGCGTGTTTGGTTTTTGTATTGATTATTAATTTGGAGTGTGATATGATCGTTGTTTCTTATTGGAGTTGTAAAGATTGGTTTTTGTTGTGTTGTTGGGCTATCTACATTCGGTAGGATTTAGTTTTAAGATGTTATGTTGTTGGTTTTTATTATTAATTTATATTTATTGGATTTCTTATTATATTTGACTTCAATGAATCGGTTGGTTTCTTGATTGTTTCCTTGTTTGTAGAGGTGTAATAGTGGGGGTTCTTGCTCCTGAAATGTGCTTGGCGCGACCAGCGTTGCTGGGGAGAGGAAGGTTAAAATACACGAGGCTGTATAGGCTGATGCGGCTGGCCTCACGGTGCCCCGTTCGGACCAATTTTCGATCACTTTTTCGAGTATATGGGGTCGTATCTCGGCGATGGCATCACGAATGTTGGCCTTCAAATGCTCAATTGTCTCTGGTTTGTCGGCATATCACTTGTCTTTAACGGTGCCCCACAGAAAATAGTTCAATGGTGTTAAATCGCAGCTTCTTGCCGGCTAATTGACATCACCATTTCTGCTAATTAAACGGCCATCAAACGTTTGACGCAATAAATCGATTGTGGCATGCGATGTGTGGCAAGTTGCACCATCCTGTTGAAACCAAACATCGTGCACATCAATCCCACGAAGAGCGGGCGCAAAAAATCGGTTATCGGTAATGGTTGTGCCGTCCTTATTTTCAAAGAAATATGGGCCAATGATGCCTCCACTCCACAAGCCTCACCAAACAGTCAATTGTAATGAGTGCATTGGCTTCTGTAAAACCACGTGTGGGTTTTCTGAGCCCCAAAATTCGGCAATTTTGCTTATTAACGTACCCACCAAGATGAAAATGAGTTTCAAAGAGTGCTCGAGGGTTGGTCCGATCGAGATCGAGTGGAGTGCTGTGGGGCCGGCCACGGCGGCCGAAAGAGTGAAACAATGTTCCGTCTCTGATCGGAGCGGTTGTACTTCGCGGCTTCCCCTCGCGGGGGATGGATTTGGCAAGGTTTCGAACCGTTTTTGTTTTGTTGCATTTTTAGGTTTAAACTTTTAAATGGCCCACCCATTATGTATCATACGTACTTGTGTGTTCATTTGGTGGGGTCTCACTAGTGCGATTTGTGTTTTTCAGTGTAATTGCGGCTTGGCTGTCGGGCTTTCATTGATTGGTGGCCGATTTTTCGTCGACTTGCATTAGAGTTTGAATGGACTGATTGTAGTTTTAATCAGATAGGTATGATGTGTTATGTGTGTGTGTTTTCTTTCGGACGTTTGTAGGCGGTGTTGGTTAGGAGATTTCGTTGGTGATTCCAGGTTGGATTGGTGTTTTGGATTTTTTTCAGAGGGGTGTTCCCCCGCAGGTTGAGGTAGGGCGGTTGTGTGAATGGGTGAATTGACATTTATGCATGTGTGCGTGCTCCTAAATGGAAACATAATGGCCCAATTAATGGTTCCGCATCCATTGAGGGTGATCTTAAGAGCTGTGGTCTTGCGTGAGGTGAGGTGTTGGTGGTTTTGTTTGTGTTCGAGATAATCGGTCTGTGTGAGGATAGTTTATTGGATTTCTTGGTTAAGGGTTGAATTTTTGGGATCTTGCTGGTACTTTTAGAGGTGGTGGTTGCGAATGGTTTGGTGTTGTGTTTTTTGCGCCGTGCGATTGTTGGATTCGGATGTGTGCGTTTGAACATGTGCATGGTTGTTCTTGTATTTGTGTGTATGTGCCTGCTCGGGCCGTTGCATGTATGTGGTTGTGTTGGAGTGATATATTTTCTTTCATTATCGTTTGTTTTGTGTGAGGGTGCAGTGGGAGTTGTCCCGATGTGGCCCGGGAGCTTGGTACTGCAGTGCAATCCAGTCTGGTTTTGGAGGTGGGTGAATATTGGTGTTGCGTATGGGTGGTAAGGTTTAATATGTTCAGTATATTGTATCTGTTACGCGGATGCCTTTCTTTGTTGTATTGGTTTCTGGTTGTATTGTTGTATTGCTGTGTCATTTCATTGTTGTTAATTTTAGAATTTGTATGTAGTATTGTTATATTATTTTGTTATTGTGCTTCATTATTGTTATATTTTTGTATATTTTATGTTTTTATATTAGATATATTGCTGAATTTCTGTATTTTTGTATTATCATATTATTATATAATTGTGTGGTTATCTTATTATATTATAGTGAACAAGAAATATACATTTGGTGGTTGTTGGCAATAGTCCGCTTTTGGCCCACAAGAGAGGTATGTATTTTTGACTTTCACGGTTTTGCTGCCATGGTCAATGAGCGCAGTATAAAATAGAATGGATGATGCGTTTTGTTTCGATTTGTATATTGCCCAAACGCAGAGAAGTGTGAATGTGCAACAAATGTGGAGAGTCGGCCGGTTTCACTTTCATTTGTCCGCTGCACGGAATGTGGAGTTGTGTTCTGTTGTTGCATGAGGAGTGGAGTCACAGAGTATGGATGGTTGGAAAGTGGATGACAGGGTGGCCAATGGGATTGAATGATTTTGTTGCATAGCATAGTTGCAGTGTTGTTGAGGTTGTTGTTATTTTTGTTTAAGTTGGTGGGGTCTCTATGGGATTGAGATCGAGTCTTTATGGTCAGTCTATAGTTGCTTGATCCAAATCTTTGGGAGGTTTGGTTGTAAATTTGCTTTTGTAGACTGGAGCATTGCCTTGCAGTAGTGGGAGGTCTGTTCTTGTCAATTTTCACCGGAAGACATTGCATATTTATTAAAATAAAAATATTTTTTACGTAGCTTCCATCTAAAGAAAAGAACGATTCGTTGTTTCATAATATTATCCGCCAGAACTCAGCAGGTTTCACTAAATAGGTACGAACAAAATTTATTTGGTTGTTTATTCTTCTAGCTTATAAATGGCTTCTTTTTATATTCGCTTCACATCATAAAGCCATCTGTGTACAGTTTGAGACTACATACTGATGTTCTCTTACATACTGATTATCTCACTTAGAACAGATTTTCCTGTACTCAGAGGGTCATTGTATTTCTTTTACGCTCTTTAGGCACTTTAGGATTTTGTATTTTCAAATTTGGTACATCACCAAATTTATGTGGCAGTTTGTATCTGTATTATTACAACTATATTATTATATTATTTTTTTATATTATAAAGTAAATTTATATTTATAAGGTATAAAAATTAGATTTTCGGTGATTATATCACCGAACCGCTTTATTTGTCGTAAAGCGGTTAATTCAATTGATTTTTAATGTTCAATCAAATTTTATAAAATCTAATTTATATTATTTTATAATTTTTATAATTTCTTATTTTTATAAATGTAAAAAATTAATTAATTGTAAATTTTAGGTAAAAACTAATCCAATTTATTACAGCATATGGCTTGTAGTAATTATATTATTTATGTTATTATATTAATAATTAATTAATTTGTAATTTCAGATTAAAAAATAATTAATGAATTTGTAATTTCAGATTAAAAATTAATTCAATTTATTACAGCCTACGGCTAAGACCAATTAGTTAATTAATAGATTCTGTTTTCAGGGTACCATTGCAGATTACAGAAGATTGGCGGCATACTGGAGTTGCTGATAAGAGATGGCAGAATGCAGAGCAGTACAACAAAAATGTGATTGTCTTTCACTAACAGTAGTTTGAATATTGGCTACCGGGAAATCGGACCAATTATGTCATAACTAACATACTTTTCCTTTCCCTAACCAACAAAAATTTACTAACTATTGGCCGCCAAGGTGTCTGTAACCGGGTCGATCTCAATAATTTAACTAGTATCCTTCCACATCCTTCCAAGTATATGTAAAAACGGGTGTACTGTGGGCCCGGCGCTTTCCGGGATATCCTGCTTAATGCTTGGCAGTACATTCAAAATCAATCAAAAAAAAACTCAACATGTATGCAGAGAAGATTGATTTTTTTGTGGTCATTTTTTGCAAAATCGTACAAGAAATGTATGGGGTCATTTTGACCCCATTGACTGAAATGTCCTTGCTGTTGGCCGTATCAATCGTAATTACCATAAAAAACATTAAATTTTAAAAGATTTTAATGTGATTCTATATATGTAAAACCCATTTGTTAAGGCTAATTAAATGATTCGGACGGTTTATATGATAAAAATAGGTTTCATAGGTTTTAAAAACGGTTGGGGTCAATTTGACATTAATTTCGAGATAGCTTGTAAAGTTGTTAACCTGATGATATGTTTCTGTCGAATGAACAATGAATTTGTGAAAGCTTTGGAGGCACCACTCCAACACAAAAGCCCACAAAGAAGAATATAATCAATCAGAGCAAATTAAACTATTCTTAAAAGGTGCAACATGCAAAAGAAACGCAATACTTTACGACTCTTATATTAAATCAGCCATACGAAGTGCAGATCCGAACACTAACACAGCTGAAGTAAGTCTTGAAAGAAATTTCTTCAAACAAATCAAAAAACCTGCTAAACGGTTTTTTATCGATGATTCCATAGCCACACTAGAACCAATTGAATCACCTATAAACTCACAAAAAAAAACTGTTGAATTTATTGGCAATCGGATTCAGGTCTGAGTTAAGACCACCTTCTTTGAAGTTCTTTAATATTGCACTTAACTGATAATCATTGATAAAAGCTTAGCTGCTTTTCTACTTATTGCAATAGTTTTTGTGCAAACTTTGAGATTTTCAGAATATTTAGAAAATCATCAAAAGCTAGCGATGGACCTATATAAAGATATATTAACATAATGAATCTAGAATTAGCTGCACCAGTAAAGTAAATAAACAGTAGTCAGATAAGCCCACGTTTAAAACTTTGCGTGAAACTTTAACGAACGGTTCGGACAAAAAGTTTCGAAAAAAAATACCTTTACCGTTATTACGCAGCACATGAATTAGATTATCGAAATTATGATCGACATTATCGACACTATCGACATATAGATTATGGATCACCTTTTGTATTCTGTGTCATAAAGATTAATTCAAGTTAGTGACCCTAGTAACAATTGTGGTAATAATATAGTGTGACATCTCTTTGAACTTCCTTAAAAAGTAATGATTGCATCAGATAACATTGTAGGTGACTACTCGAGAGAGTCAACTTTTTGGGCTGAGGATTCTCTTGTTGGAATTGTTGCATTTATATTTGGACAGTAGCGTGCCAATGTTATAGAAAGTGGTTCGGTAAAGTATAAAAAAAGCAACTTATATATCGAAGTGGTCGTCAAAAACACTATTGATGCTGTAATGTGATAATGTTAATGTGAGCCTAAAATTCTGCACAAATATTTTTATTTAGAGGCAAACCAAATTTAGAAATGAAATATAAATTATTTCAACAAAATCGTCTTTAGCGACAAAGCAAATTTTGAACTGAGTGGATTTGTAAAAAAAAAAATTATCGAATCTGAATGAAGAAAATCTATGAGAAATAATGAAAAAAATAGTGGAGTAATCGGACCGAATTTATTTAAAAATGAAGTTGGAATTGTGTTACTATAACCTCAATATGTGGAATACTATTACGAATTTTTTGTTGGACGACTTGTTGGTTTCTGCAGGTGCGATGCCACATGTCATACCCACACAACAAAAAAAAAAATCTTTTAAGTGAACGCCTTGTGATCGAATAATTTATCGGAGAGTTAAGATAAACATAAATATATCTAGTGTTCGACAAATTTAAAAAATGTATCAATTTGAAATATAATAATAATCATAATTCATTTGTTCCGATTTATTTCCTCTTCTGGAAATAACCCTCCGGCCTAGTTGCTCTACAGAAAAATGCTCGGTTTTAGGCCTTTTTTGGTCTTTATCGATATTTGCAATCCATTTTAATATGGCTTAAGATGTAATAAAAATTGACATACTATAAAGTTTAGTCAGATTCAGAAGACCTAAAAATCTATCATTCGATAAAAGTTTTTTAATTTTCAATTTAAGATTTTATCATTGTATGGTAGCATACATATTATATGTATGAGCATACTGTATGTCTTTTATTTTTAGTATTTTTCTTTTATAAATCATGCAAATTATTTAAAAAAAATCAAAATAAAAGATTCATTAAAAACGGACACAACTTAATTGTTTTCATTCTAACTACTAGACCCCACCCGCGGTATTCCAGTAGTTAGTCTATAGTAAATAATTACGAGAACAAATTTACAACTTGAACGTAACGTGAAATTTAACAACTATGTTTATTCCTACGTTCTGGACTATTTTGCAATTCGGGATTTTTTATAAATTTGGTATATAAAAACCATTAAATGAAAGATTTGCTGTTTTGCATACCTTCCTTATTTTGTATTTTAAAAGCAACTGTTAATGTGATTTCAGTGTTATCTCCGTTCGTTCTGCAGTTGTACTTTGCTATTTGCTTCTTCTACATTGTTACCAATTACTATACGATTGCAGTATCATTAACGATTTAATCTGTGTTTGGCAAATTTCTTGTGTGTAGAATATAAAGAATTGGCTCCAAGATACTATCTTGTGGTACTCCTGCCTACACGATTTTTCGTCGTTAGGTAGTTTGCTTGGTTTTCGTATCATTATTACTTCTGCCACTTCCAATTAGCGTGAAACATAGTTAAGTCTGAACGCTGCATTACTTATTTGTAGTGGCTTTCGTAATCCTTTTTTAGGTATGCTTTAACTATTTTTCCTGTAATTAGATCACAGCCTGGAGATTTTTTTGAGCTTAAGTTATTACTGATTTCTTCTTTTAGCTCTTTGCTCGCACCATTGAAGTTAGTTCCGTTGTCGGAGAATATCTCAGTTGGGTTGTTGCGTAAACTGGCAAACCTTCTTAGCGCTCCTATGAATCCGTCCGTGGATAAACCCATGATCGGCTCCAAGTGTATCGCCTTCACTGCCATACATATGAACAATGCTACATATATGCTTTTGTTGATGTATTTCCTCTTCTTCGTTTGACAGTGGCTGGGAATGGGTCGTCATAGTCAACACCTATCTTTAAAAACATCGTGTTTGAGTGGTTCGAACATTGTGTAGATCTCCCATTAGTTGCATCATAGGGCTGGGTTTTCATCTTGAAGCATATCTTGCAGGCGTTTGTGATCTTCTTTGTTGATACTTTGCCACCTAGGATCAAGTATTTCTGGCAAGACAACTGGAACAAAGTGGATGCCGTTCGATGGAGGTAAGTTGTACGCATCGAGGTTAATATGGCAATACTTAGTCGATGAGATTTTGGCAAAATCACTTGATGTCTTGCGTAATCCCAGCAATTGGCTATGGTCAGACGTCCACCTATGCATAGGATGCCGTCCTTTTCGAGAAATGGTGAAAGTGACAAGATGTTGCCATTGCTTATCGATGCTCCAGAATTCAATGGTTTAATTTCTCTTTCGTGTTCAGATTGCTGGCATGCCACATACGCCGCTCCGTAATCTAAACTTCTTCGCAAGGAAGCGGTGGTACGCTTTTTGCCCTGGCGAGGGTGGAAATTTGCGACATAGTTTTCATATGATGTTTTTTTGATGGGTGGAGGAACCGGATGCACCATCCATTGATGTGTTTAATCGTTCTATGGCTTCTGGATTATTGATAAGATAATCCATTTTTTGTTCTGGCCATGCATTTTATTCTTGACGTACCCATTCGGACCTTTTCCATAAAAGATGGTGATTAGTTAGCTCTGCTGGCATGATTCCTCGAAATGCACAGTCGCTTGGGAGTGATTTGGTGCTTACATGTTGCTACTTTACTTGTTTTAGGTAACCATTCGTGTATCTGTTGCGTTTGATTCGCAATAAACATTGGTAGAGTTGCGGGCTGTTGTGTTAACCAATGGAGTACTATTTCAGAATCTGTCCAAGAGTAAGACGGTATGCTTTCGATTTTTAGTGTTAGAATGACAGATTTTGATAGTTTCAGCTAGTAGCTCTAATCTCGGGATCGTTACGGGCCGAATCAAATAAATGGGACGTATTCGACAGGAAGTGACGCTTTGTCAGTGTGAGGTCACTAGGCACGAGGTTGATTTTGAAAGTAAAGTTACCTTTCTTGCAATTCCAGTGTAGTCCTAGTACTTTGTGTGGGCTGTCTTTCATCACTGCTATGGTGCTTGCTGAATCTTTCGCACCGAAGTCGCGCAGAAACTTTTTAGAGTTGGCCGCCCATTTATGCAATTTGAATCCCGCTGAGCCCAGCACTTATAGAGACGAGTGAGCACCGCTCAAAATGTTATCTACGTAGAAGTCGTTGTTGATAATAGCTGAAGCGACTGAATGCGAAGTTTAGGCGCGATCCGTCTAATACAGCCCGTAACTTTGTCGTGGTATTCGCTAGTTTTGTCACCGGATACTGCGGCAGGTAGAAGTGGTTTGATGCTGGAATTAAATGATTTTCAGCGTTAAGGTCTTCCATATAATTCGCATTGAACTACTCATTCATGAATTTGGTGTATTCTACTTTTAGGTGTTTGTCCGATTGTATAGTCTTTTCTCTATGCTGGTGAAGCGAGAGATTGCTTGTGATCGTGAATCTCCAAGAAGTGATGCGTTCGAGATAGATAGAAGTGATGCCTTCGGGAGTCACGACGAATCGACCCTGTTCATCGCGGTACGTTGTAACGTGAAATAGTTCCTCGCACTTGTGTTCTTGTATGGTCATCTAACTGTGCTCTGGTAATTCGATCAGCTCCAAGAATTTTCGAAGAGTGTTGTCGAATTCAAGGTTGATGTTGAATGAATTTTGTACAGGCGTAAAAATTTTGTACAGGCGCGTCACCTTCTCCGATTACCCAGCCAAACATCGTGTTTTGAGCGATCATTTTGTTAGGGCCTTCTAAATGCAATTGTTAGATGCAATTGTTGCAACATTAGCCTTTGTGTCCTCGTGCTGAAACGAAGGTGGTTGATCGTTAGCTTCAGAAGGAGAATGCAGGACGGTTTGATGTTTTTTACGTCACAAGTAACATTTTCTAAACGAACGACATACCTTTGAGCTATGGCCATCGGCTAGGCAATTGAACCAACATCCACATGAGGCTACGAAGTCCCTTCGAGCACTTACATTTAATGCTTTATAGTTACATTTAATTCTTCGCAGAATAATGTCCTAGGGACTTTTTGGGTCTTTTTAGACTTTTTGTCGTTTTCCAGAGGGAATAGTCGGTATCTGTTTGGCAACTAAGCCCAGTAAGGTAATTATGAATCGATTCATTCTTATTTTCTTTCATTAAAAGTTTAAGTTTATTATTAAGATAGTTGAGTATCGTTTTACTTTGTGGAGTCCAATTTATCTGCCATGTTTTTCGTGCTTTACGTTTTTCACTGACCAATTCTTTTACTTCCTAAAAAAGTTAAAATGTGTTCGAGTTTCTTTTGAACTATTAGCGTACTATCCCAAGCTGCTTGTTGTATTACGTATAGTTGTTCGATATCCCTTTTATTACATAAAAATGTCTGAAATATGGAATTTCATTTGGATCCATAGGCCATTATGTTGGTTTATCTCTAGAGTAAAATACTACGCACCGTCGTTAAAGTGAAACACATTATTACAACATCTTGAAGTCCAAAATGACAGTACAATTCTTCAAAATCAAGGAGTATTTTGTGATCACATATGATAATTGTGTGTAGGTGGTAAAATTAAAGTGCATCCTGCCGTAAATAACCGTGATTTATACAACCTAGGTTCAGTTCTGAAGTCGAAATCGGATGGCGACTTGTTTATGGAAATATGTGCTTTGCTTATTTGTCTGCTAATTTGACTTATCATTCGTAAATAAATTATAACAGTTCCATAGAGAATTAGATAAGCGAAAAAAGCAGGAAACCAAAATATTTAGCACAATAATAATGACCCACTTCAGACACATGTTTTTATTTGATCCAGGCATAATATTTTAATGCTTAATGCTTTAAATCTGTTAGACAGACAATATATACAAATTAATTTTTTTTTAATTTTAAACAAAACCAGAATTCCAAACTTGATTAGTGTTAATCGCTTAATTCATTCATAAATATCAATTAATATATAATTTATTATACCACCAATACTACAATATATAAAGGTAGATTTAACGGATAATTATTTTTTAATTATGTCTTTATCTATTTAAGATAATTGTCTTAATTTCTTTATTGAGCACGACTATAGCGTCGAAATTGCTAAAAGTTAAATAAAGAAATAGTTAAATTAAAATCGTAAAAAAAAACAGAATCCGCTAATCAATTGTGTTCATAAAAACGCACAATCGTCATAAATTTTACATATACTTGTCTTAAGATTCTAAATAAAAATCAAATGGAATTCTTTATATGTTATTCGACGTAAGTAAAGTAAAAGAAAAAAATAAAAATAAATGCAGTTATATAAGAAGTTCCATTCAAATCAAATTCCGTTTGTACAGTTTTCATGTCACGATCGTTGTTGATGTAAATATTTGGTAAATTTAACCCATTGGATTACTTATAGCTTGTTACCTGAAAAAAATCACATACATTTTTTGTGGGAAAATCAATTATCCCCAAAATCATATCTTATAATAAAAATGACAATAGTCAATCGCTTAAAATGTGCGGATACGCCAAACAACATGGAATAAATTAATTCGTTATGGAAAATTATATGAAAATGTTATTCACCAGTAACCAGACCGATTTATGTTGTTTTTTATGCTGCTTATTTTTTTTTTTGTAGAATGTAATATAAATTTCATTTCTCAATTTTTATAATTACTGTCATGGATCGATTACTTTATACCGTCTTATGTATTTTACGTGTATATAAGTAGTTGAATATTGTGCCAGAATTAAGTTTAAAATTTCGCTTTAAATTCCGCTTTAAATTCGCATTGGCGCACATGCAAAAATCGTATATGATATGTTGGTCTCGTTTTAAGGTAAAAATCAACTTAAGGTTGATTTATCAATTTATCATTTTTTAGAAACAATTTTTTTGGAAGATGCTCCCGGCCTTATAGAGTTGTTCTCCTTAATTACGGTGTGAAGCGGTTTTGGTTCAATCTTGTTGAGTGGTCTCTTGTAGGTATTGTTTGCTGTTTTCACCATTTCTACCCGAACCTTTTGGTCGTCGCTAGGAAATACTTCAATTATTTTCGCAGGGCCCACTTCTATGGTGGTAAATAATCCTCTAACAATACAATATCTCCAGTTTGTATAGTGTCTTTCGTATCTTGCCATTTTTATTGTTTAGATATTACAATCTAATTTTTTTCAAAATGTCAAGGTTAGTTGCTGAATTACTGACCATATTTTTGATAAGCCAATGTTGTTGTGTTCTTCATACGGCATTATATAAGTCTACCTATGAGCCAACACATTTTCCTGTAGTTGATGTTCAATTCATTCATTTTCTTTTTGTCATGTTCTTTCCATTTAAGTTTGGTATCTATACCGTCATCCCTAGATATTTTGCTGTATTTGCGTAAAGGAATTGTTTAGAGTTGATTACGATTGGTGTACTGACATAGTTTGTTTTATTAGTAAAATTCACATGAACCGATTTTGTTTCATTGTGCTTAATTCTCCATTTCTTCATCCAATTACTAATCGATGTTTGTAATTTTTCTGTAGCTTGCGTTACATTGCTCCCAACTACCAATTTGTGTCATCAGCAAATGCAGCTATGATTATTTCTTTCATTATTGGTATGTCTCGTGTGTAATATTATGGGACCCAAAACGTTTCCTTGTGGCACTCCTGCTGACATTTTCTTTATAGTATTCATCTTCAAATTTTACACGGAAATGCTTGTCGGGTAGATACGATTTTAGAATTTCATAATACTGTTTGGGAAGATTTACATCCAAGAAGAGGCTTGAACATATCTTATTCGTTTCTATGGTACGTTCTATAATATCTGTGATTCTGTGAACTTGCTCTAGGCTCGAATGTTTTTTTCTGAATCCAAACTGATAAGCAGGTATAATATCATTATACTCTATTATAAGCTTAGTCTCTTCAGAAGTAGTTTTTCAAATAACTTCGATATAGTAGGAAGTAGAGATATTGGTCTAAATGACTTTTTATCGTTTCTGTTTTGTTTAGCTTTAAAACCATGATCACTTCTGTTACCTTCCACTGCGTTGGGACGTATCTTAATCTAAACACAGCATTGATTATGTGTAGATGTTTGTGAACTGTTTTGTCTAGTAGTTCTTTTATAATTTTCCCAGTTATTAAATCATATCCAGGAGCCTTTTTCGGATTTAAAATTTTTATTTCTTTTAACTCATGGAGCGTTGCAGTTTGTATTTCAAGCTCATTTGATCTGTGTTGAAAATTAACATTTTCGTTCGCAGATTGTCTGAGTAGTGGTTGAAACGTTTCTTCGAGGTGTCTCGGAAACACATCCGCTATTTGCTTATTACTATGAGCCCACGTACCGTTATCATGTCTAATAGGTTCTGTTGAATTTTTTGGTCTCTTGATCGATTTTGTTACTTTCCTTAGGCAGTATTCAGTGTCTTTTTGACCAGTAAGTGAAGATAAATATGATTCTATTGTTTCATTTTTAACTTTCCTGATAATAGATTTCAGTTTGTTACATAAGTTTTAAGATCGGTTTTATTAGCTCCAGTTCGATTTATTTGCCAGAACTTACGTGCTTTACGTTTCTTAGCCACTAGTTCTCCTACTTTAAGTAGATAATTTGTACCTATAATGTTGTTTGTAAATTGGAGTGGAATACTATGCCACGCTACTTGCTGTATATTTCCAATTAGTCTGTCAATGTCAATGTCCTGTTCAACGTGCATAGATCATCTTATTGGCACTTGAAGTTTGATATTGATCAGTTCACGAAAAACGTTCCAATTGGTATTCCTATTGTAAAATCTTGGTGATATTTCTTTTTAAATAATAGTTTCGCTTAATGTCAAGATAACAGGAGAGTGATCTGATGTAAGCTCTACATTATTTTCTCGTAGGTAGTTGTCAAATAATCCTTTTGTTGCATAGAAATCTATAAGATCAGGAGTTTTGTTTAAGTTTGTTGGTCAGTGAATAGAGCACCTACTTACGTAGCTTAAGTAGCGCATCAGATTGAAAGTTGAGATTGAAACAGTTCCCTTCCTTTTGTTGTTCTAATTCTGGGGCCCCAAAAAGTGTTTTTTACTTTATTCACCGTCAATAATTATCCATCGTCCTAAATAAGTTATAGCGTGGTGGACGGTGATATGCTGAGATACTTACATCTTTGGTCTTAGTTTATATTGTGATTGTTGTCACTTAAATGGACTCAGTTTCAACCTTTAGTTCTTCATGGTGTTTTATATTATTTTTAATGAAAATGGTAGATCCCCCTCTTGCCCTTTCTGCTGAATGGATAGCATGATAGAAACTGTACCCATGTAATTTGCAATATGCAGATCTATTAAAATGGCTTTCAGAGATTAAACATATGTCAATTTTTTGCGGGTTTAGGAATATTCCTATCAGGTTTGTAAATTAATTTTTTTTTATTCACTTTGGAATACTGCGATGATAGTGTTTTCAATTGGTCAAATATAAGTTTATTTATTTCAGCTTGCTCGTCAAGGTTTTTATTTAAAGATTCTACGTTTTAATGAAAACTATTTGCTGTCATTTACAATTTTTGCACGTTGCTGTAGTGTTTCTGTCTAAAGTACACATGCTCGTAAGATGCTTACCAACTCCTTTAACTCGTGTTTTGAATTGCCCGAATATTATATATCTTAGATGTTTTCTTTATTGCCAATCGTAAACATAAAGAGCGGTAGTCCCCTTCTTACTAGTTCGCGGCTTGCTTTATCGCTTTCAGGTTTGTCTTTTTTGGTCATATTGACAGCATCCTGAATATCTAGTATTTATTCCATGCAATCTGTGCATGGAATAAACACTAGATATTGTTTATTCCAAACTCCCAACTCTTTCGCGGTTAACTTAACGTCCTACTTTACGCCAACGGGGGTCAAAGTTGTGTTCATCGTCATCACCGATCGTAATCAGGTGATGAAAAATCCCTTTTGCAACTCTCCCCCGTTGGGATTCGAACCTGGTACCTCCCGTTCCAAACACCGCAGCTTTAATCACTGCGCCAATTGCTCGGTCATCCTGAATATCTAAACCTTTATGCTGTAACTCAGCTGAAACATGCCAACGTTAAGCTTCATGGTTAGTGTACAATATGTTTCTAGGTCTGGTATATTTACCCTCAAACATCGTTGTTTAATGCCACTAGATTGTAATCTTTATCCGTGATAGTTGTCATCAAGGCATTGATAGTAGGGTAATCTGTGACACCAACTATATTAATAGGTGGCTTAATTTTTTTGACTGGTTTAGGATCTTTATTGCTCTGAGTAGTTGCATTGCCCGATACAGATGTCAGGGTTACTTGATCAATATTTTCTAGTTGCTTTTGGTTTTCTTTATGCTGCGTTTTATCATTACTCGTGTTGGGTGCTGCTTGTCCAATATATTCCGGCGATGATTCTAATTTATTTTCTTTGTGGGCTTGCTTTTCTTCAATGCTCAAGCGGTTTCTCTTGGAGGTTCATCTTCGTCAGTAACTTCCTGTTTTTTAGGTTTTTTTGTCACGAGAATCACTTTCAGATTTCTTATCCGGATGAATTTCGCACTCGAGTTCTTCTTCATCTAAGTGGTATTCGATGGTATCCCTATTGTTTGCATGTCGACCCGCTTGAATAATGCGTTTTAGGTCTTCATTTTCTTTCTTTAATAAGATAAAAGATATCTTCTATTGAACTATTTTTGGAGAAATCAAAATTTTGCTACCCTTCAAAAAGGGGTTCTCGTTTTCCCTTTTAAAATTTACTGTTACTGCAGCCAAGCTTGCCACAGCAGTAGCAGTGCTTGTTCTGTTATCGGTTTAATCTGCCAAGTGCACCACTGCTGAAACTTTGCGGTCATTGGATAACGACGAATGACAGCCCGCTTGCACACTCTCTCCAGTCGCCGGCACTGGATCTCCGTTCCCTGCATCGTACGTTTCTTCATTATCTATTTTCTACATGTCGGATTATTTTGTTCTGGGTTTCCCTACCCATATACTGATGATAAAAGTAAATTTGCCCATGCATTCAGTTATGCGCTGATCATTTCCAGTTACGACGCCTGGGTTATTCCGTTTGAAATTAAATTTTCCGTTTGATGATTAAGTCGTGACAGTTCCATGGTCAATTTGAATTCTTCTATATCATTGAGCAATTTTACATTAAAAAACCATTTACGAAGATCAAAGCCACCCGATAATAATTACTGGATACAAACTTCTTTAGTTCGCTTAATTTCTCTAGAGAGTCTGCACCAGTTACCAAATCATTCAAGTAAAATTAATTTTTAATCGCTAGTACAGGTACTTCATATACTGCAACATATTTTCGTTCACCAACATTGTGTGGCTAAAAATAGTGTCGAGGATGTTCCGTAAATAACCGTTAGTCATTTGTATTGCTTCAATGGACTTGATGAGTTTTGTCTTCCAAACAATTGCTGATAGTTCTTATCATCTTTGTCTATACGTATATGTCTGTACATTTTGTCATTGTACTGATCGCAAATGGATGAATTCTAAATCGCAATATTATAATCTCTTGTATTCGACTCCAAGGTTATTGTTAGATGACAACTGTCACTTTAAATTGAAAAATCTCTTCATAGGTATTCTTGAGGAGTTGCCAAGTTCAGCAGTACTATCTATTAACAACATTAAATCCTAATACATCTTTCTTTACCTGATGGCTGTAGTTGGTAGAATTGTATAAATTACAGTATCTAATATTTCGATTTGCATATTTAAATTAATTAATGTGTCTCGGGCGCGTTGATAGGTTGATTGTTAGTCGCATTGTGTTCTCTATTTGAACTCATGTGATCCAAAGAGTTATGCCGAAGCATGCATTTAACACATTTTACATATGACTCGATCCCCTACAATTGAAGCACAATCCCTTGTCTGCAATTAGCCCACGCCGAGAGCATTTAAAGGGATCTTTCACACTTATGTAAGCTAGGATTGCCGTTTCAAACTGGACAAATCTTCACCTTTTCCATATTTATGTTCGCATTGGTAATTGCATATGATTGAAATTTCTCTTGGCTGTTTCGCCTTTTCCAGAGTATCTTTTATTAGTTTTATTCGCATTTTTTTTTGTCACATTTTTCACTCAATAAATATAAATGCCATAACTTTACCTGGTTTGCGCATGAAACAGATCGCCTTAATTGCATTATGGTTCTTGATAAAGATTATTCGGTGGCCAATTAAAAAACATTCGACTGACGATAATCTTGATTTTGATTTAACCATATCTAATGCGCCATTTGTTGATCTGTTAACACAAAACTAATCGATATGACGCTATTGATATGCTGACAGGTAACGTAAACTAAAAATTATTAAAATGTTTGCTTCTCTTACTCTGTTTACCAACACAATGACAAAACCAAATCAATTTGGTGGCTCGTTCTTTCGTGCCATAATATCATAATTTTTTAATTAATTTTTAATTTTTAATTCACCATCGAGCGCCTTGCCAGGTGGCAGATAGGAAAAAGACCGCCATATGCCAGACTTTGACAGTAGAAGCTCATAATGTGATGTTCTTACTTCGCCAATTCTAAGAGCATTTAATATGTCGGCAAATGTGATGTCTCCCTGTTGTCGCATGCTCTCAGTCAACTCAACAAAACTGAACGGCCTCCTGAATCGGAGACTGCTATTTTTACTGCTTTCCTACAATAGCATTGGTGGACCTGTTTCTTTAGCGCCAGTTCGTTTCAATTATTCTTCTCGAGCAAGAAAGGTCTTTTGAATAAGGCTTGAATAGCATAGCTAGTTCAGGCAAGGACATTTTGAAATGTTGTCACCCTGTTCTTGTTGACAAGGGCGCCCCTCATAGCAGATGCTGGAACCTTTCGTTTTTTCAGAGTACTGAATAATGGACGATTCAACGATCTTGAAAATAAGCACTAAAGATACTTCCAAAATATAGTCGAATCCCCGCTCAGGTTAATGGTCACACGGTTTAAGATTGGCACGTGGAAGGTATACAGTCGCTAAGAAGAGTACACTTTGCTCTCCAAAAACCTTGATGACCAAAAGTAGAGACCTTGTGTTATCCCAAAGCTATCAGTTGCTTTACAGTGGAAATTCCTTCGGCAGTCATGCTGTTTGATTCCTTCTAGGACCACAGGTAACATAGACACCCTCGCTTAAGATGTCACAAGTCAAATTGACAATGCGTTCATTTCTAAGATTTGGTCTCGGGTCTTCGAAGATGTTAGATCATAACGGTTAGTTGCTACCAAATTCATCAGTGATCAGTGATCATCAGTTGGTCACAGATATGTTGGCAGTTTTCTTACAAATCGTGGGGGGCACAGGAAATCGGACCTTACGTTCCATTTGTTAATTTTGGAAACCGAATGCCATTCTGATGACGTTATCGCTTTACAGGAGGTTTTAACATTTTCGGTTGTCTGTATTGCCCAGAGGACTTTGGAACTATTAAAATGTGGGACCGAGTTGGAAAGCTCTGACTTAACATCGATACGAAACATAATTATTTCTCTCATTTACTCAAAGTTCAACAAGTGCCAAATGATGAAAGTGGTCAAATACAGCGAATCCCTCCTAAGAAAAGTTCACTCTGCCAACATAAAGAATAATCAGTACCAGTTCTCCAGTGGTGGATTGCATTAATTCGGTGCTCGGCATATTTGACGCGCTTGATGGGTTACATGTAGTTTAGAAATTTTAGGTGACTACCATAAAAGGTGTCGTCAAAATCAGTCAGTCACTGATCAATTTTTATCACTGAAGATAATTCTTTCCAAATATTACGAAACATCTCGAAAAGTATACATCAAGTACTCCTGGAATTCCAGCAGGTCTACGACTCAATCAATTGGTTGATCAATTTGATTGATCAATTTGATTGATCAATCAATCGATCAATCGGTTTGCATTGCGATATCTGGGAATATCTTCAAAATATATGCGTTTATGTAAAATTACAATAATGCAGTTACATTGTTTTGTTCGAGATAAAGCTTTCGGAAATGTTTACTATAAGCTCTAATATGAATGGACTAAAAACTAACCGTGTAATAAAATATATGTTCGCATGTTTTAGAGAACGCAATGAAGTAGTGGTAACCAAACTTTTGAAATAATTTCCGAAAAATCGGATCGCTTGTGACTTACGCTAATTTTGTGGGAGGTATAAAAGCAAGTTTTGTTGCTGGCAGCCGTGTTTACTATACCCTACGTCCATGGTTAAATTAAAATTTAAATATAGCAAAATCGATAAACTGAAGTTGTACATGGTATTGATCAAATTCGCTGTCATGTTTGGGTGTTAGAGTGGGGTCCTGACTGATGAGTATGAGAGTTGATGACATTTAAAATAAAATTAAGGCGCCTGATAAAATGTGTCGATGATGCAGTTTTCCAAATAACTTCACAAATTAAAAGAACAGCAAGTAGTCTCGATTATGTTTTGCGTGTCGATCCTATACGGAGATCAGTCACATTGTAAAGTGGATTTTTATAGAGATTGTTTACAGAAAATTTTTGAAATAGTTAGTAATAATTAGTCTAAATAAACTCCAATTTAAGTCGATATTATCTAAAGAATTCCCTATTATTCAAACATTAAAGTTGTATGTTCTTAATATCACCAAATTAAATTAAATAACCGTTAAACTGCCAAAAATACGTTATTATAATTACAAGAAATTTGATTGATATGCATTACAATTCACACAAAAATCATTTATCACTAAAACCAAATGAAATAATCTCTAAACTGACAAAATACGTCATCGTCATCGTCATTTAAACAAAACTCTAGAATTTATTTAATATGAAAAAGTTAACCTAATCGGTTAGCGTAACTTAGCGATAATTTGAATAGAGACGAAATTTTTTTCGCTTCATTGTAGTTCGGTTTCGAGCTCATGAGAACGTGCGAATTATATTTGATATACAAATTAAATATTCGGTCTTTCATCGCAGCCTACAGCAATTTCTAGAATTTATATAAATTATAGATTAAAAAAAATCATTTTCCACCAAAAGCAAATGAAATAACCGTTAAACTGGCAAAATACGTTATTTTAATTACAAGAAAATTTAATAGATATACATTTCAATACAGACAAAAATCTAAAATTTATATAAATTATAGATTAAAAAAAAATCATTTAACACTAAAAGCAAATGAAATAACTGTTAAACTGATAAAATTTGTCATTGTAATTACAAGAAAATCCAGGTTTCGGTTGTAATAATCGACTCACCAGACAGGCTGTGCATCGACAAATTGGAGTCGAAATATTTATTTTGAGATTTTCCTTAGCCAGTGAGCCGGTGCGTTATCCAGTCGAAGTACCGAAAATATCGCAGCCATAAGTGCTTCAATTCAAAATGAGCCAAATCAACCGATTCCATGCCGTCAACGAGTTAGGCATCTCTCAAATCACATTGTGGTGAATTTTGCGTAAATATCTTGGTTTACACCCTTACAAGATCAAATTAACTCAAGAACGGAAGCCTTTTGATCATTTGAAGTACCGCCAATTCTCCCATTGAGCTCTGCTAAAGTTTGAATCTTGAATTTTATCGAAAAATCATTTTCAGCGATGAAAACTCATTTTTGGCTTAATGGCTGGTTGGAAGACTATTTTTGGCTAGAATTGGATGGATTTGACATTAGTGATATGTGGTTCATACTAAATGATACCACAAACAACTGTTCTGTTTAGGAAGTTCGATAACTGTGTAATCTCAAGAAATAATCCGATCGAATGATCACCTCGGTCATGCAATTTAACGAACGTTGGATTTCTTTTTATGGGGTTACGTTAAGTCGTTGGTTCATGCCAATAAGTTAACAACGTTTGAGGATCTCAGGACAATATCAAACGGGAAATTGCAAATGTTCCGGGTGAAATGTGTGAAAGGGTGGTGCAAAATTGGCTCAAAGAATTGATCGCTGCAAACGTGCTCGCGGTGGTAGTATGAACAAGATCGATCTCCATAGTTAAATGTAGCATGTGTACTTCATGGAATGCAGTGGAAAAGCCGAGTATTTCAATTATTCTGCGTATTATTTAAATACATACAAAATTGTTATGGCTTTATTGAAAAACCCTTTACATTACAATTCACACAAAACTCTAAAATTTTACAATTTTATTTTAATTACAGATTCAAAAAAAATCATTTAACACCAAAACCAAATGAAATAACTGTTAAACTGACAAAATACGTCTTTACTACAAATTTTAGAAATGTGTGTCATAATTTTAAAAACATTTGTAAATTGTACTAGTATGTAGGTATGTTGTTTCGTATTTCGATGTGTTTTGTTTACACAAGATAATTTGACGTTTTAATTTTAAAACGTATACTTACGTAATTTTTTTTATTGATACACCTACTACTAGCAATTTCAGTTCATTTTTGCATTCAGTTTTTTATAAAAATAATTCTCTAGTATAGGGAGTTTTTACATTTAAATTTTAGAACACCCTATATCGGTTTAGCATTTTCTAACCAAACTCTTCAATCATACACATAAAAACTTGTTTATAACATACATATCGTTTATAAGAGTTTCTTCCTCTACAAATTTATTTATGTAATCTTATGTACACTACATAAAATATTTTTTATGGTTGCATAATTTTTGTTGCATTATAATTTTTCTTACCATCTTCAACACAATCATGGTTATGACTTATTGTATTGATGACGTTAAACCAATCGTATACGTATACTTGTTATACTTTTGCATTCACATGGTAACTGAAACTATATAGTGTAGTGGTAATGAAATTAGTGCGCAAGCATGCAAACTATACAACGAATTAAAAACGTTTTTTATGCGTTGTTGTTATAACTATTTCCTAGTGGAAGAATATTTTAGTTAATTTTAACGGAGCTAGAAATGTAGATAAGAAAGTACATACATATAAGTATGTACGTACGATATATGTATAGTGAAAAGTAAATAAAAAAAAATTGGTAACTGTACAAATTTACATCGTAATATTAGAAATTTACTCATAATATTAGAAGCTCTTGAGAAAGAATATAGAATAGAAAATAAGAAAACTCTTTTTTGTTTTATTTACATATGTTGAGATTAGATGAGACGTACGCTTATATAAACCACAAGTACTGCTTAGTTTTTTTTACTTACGTATATAAGAAAGTTTAAAAAAAAATTAAAAGTGCATTTTGGAAAGTTATGCTCGAATGACATTAACATTGTTAATGACAAAACGTGTGTTTAGAAACAAAATAAAAAAAAAAAACTGGACCAGCCACAAATTGAATTTAAAAAATTTCTAATTACTTATTTAAAGTTATAAAATAAAACAAATAAGTTTTGATTAATACAAATTGATGACATTCATAAGAAACATTCTCGTTAATTAAATTAAATTAAATTAATTATTTTGTGATTTTGTTATCAATAGGCTAAATCTATTAAAATGTTCGATGTAATAGAAACGCACTGATTGACCGAATGAATGTATGTTTTCGAATGGTGTTGACAAGCCGAATATTTAAGATCAAATGAAAATGAAGAAAATAAATAACAATCGGGGTTTTCATGCCAGTTTTTGCCCTGTTGTTTCAACAATGGCAATTATTGATCTGTTGAAAACATGCAAAAGCCAAGTTGTTTTCTATTCTGAGAAGCTAACTTAGCCGAAAGCACCCACTGCACGTTTCAAATGGTGACTCCCTTCTCAGAGGTTACTGCACCATCTGTTTAATATCAACACGTAGACTGTCAATGAACCAGTAAGTTTAAATCAGATTTACAAGCTAAATCACAACTAAATATGAATCAGTTCTATGTAAACTTTACGGATTAGATCAAAATACTGCCATATTTTAATCTGAATTACTTATCTAGTTAATATGTACAACGCCTCGTACCTTATATTGACATGATTCGTCAAATTTTTATTAGTGTTTCGGTAAATATTCTTTGTTTCTCTCAAATATTTCTTAATCCCGAAATCCTTCATTCAGGGTATTGAGACGAACAAAATAAAAAGAAAATCATACAAATTGGTCGGCTCTTTCTTAAGTTTTTGCGATTTTAATTTTTTTTTTATTTTCTACCTTTTCCTTTGGGTTTTTCCGAGTTTTCTTTTTTCGAATTTTTTATAAACTAAAATTCACTCCAAAAAAAGCAAATTTCAATTTTCCACTGTTTTTCGATTCTCCAGCTTCTCCTTTGAATTTTTGCGAATTTTCTTTTGTGGTTTTTCTAAACCATCTTTGTATTGAGACGAACAAACCAAAAAAAAAAAAAATCATCCAAATCTATTGGCTCGTTCTTGAGTATTTGCGATTTTAATTTTTTTTTCAGTTTTACGGGTTTTTCTTTTTGTTTTTCCGAATTTTTGTTTTTCCTAAACCAGCTTTTCTCTTTCCCTAACCATTCCTACAAAATACTTAAAAAAAAAACGGTAAATTAAGATTTTCCGATTTTTTAGATTTTCCGGCTTTTTCTTCAGATTTTTTCGTATTTTATTTTTTCCTAGACCACGAACAAAACAAAAAAAGAATCATCCAAATCTGCCGAGCCGTTCTTGAATTTTTGCAATTTTAGCCATTCCTACATAATTCCCACAAAAAAAAAACAAATTTCAATTTTCAGCTATTTGTCGATTTTCCGGCTTTTCCTTTTCCGAATTTTCTTTTGTAATTTTTTTTTCTAAACTACCTCTCTTCTTCGTCTCATTGAGGAGATCCTCAGTGCAACTCCCATAATTCCATACCGGTTTCAGAATTTGTTTATATAGCAGAAGCTTATTATGGATCGTGAGCTCGGAATGCTTCCCTAGAACAGTGCATTTCCCTAAATTGTATGTTTAATTCTTCTCTCTTTTTTTATATGTTTCTTCCACCTAAGTTTGGCATCTAAGGTTATCATAAGTGTTTAGCCGTAAACGGTACTTTTTGTGAATTGATCATTAGTGGTATGTGCTCAAAGCTCAGATTAGTAAAGTTCACACATGTTAACTTAGTTTCTTTCAGTGGCGTATTAAGTCATTTTGTCATCCAATGGAAAATTTTGTATGTGGCTCTCTGCAGTTTGTTGGTAGATTCAGTTACGTTTTGTGCTGACGCTAATACAGCAGTATCATCAGCAGACGTCGCTATTGTTGCATAATTATTGGGCATTTGTATTGTATATAGGGGATACAGAATGAGCCCGAAGACATTGGTACTATCCAGTGTATTCATTCTCACACTTTACTCGAAAGTGCCGGTCTGAAATATACGGTTTCAATAGCTCATAAATTTATCTCGACAGATCTCGATGCAGTTTGAATACAAGCCTTTGATTCATTATACTTGCAATAATTACTTCATTTTTTTCTGGTAAGGCTTTAATTACTTAACCCGTTATTAAGTTTTACTCCGGAACCTTTTTATCGTTTAGGTTATTCTTGATTTCCCAATTTAGTTCATGCAGCTTTTTAGCTTTTATTCCCGTGCTCATCAATTTTGCCAATTTTGCCTTTCTCTGCTGTTTGCTTGGGTATAGTTGAAATGTCTGCTAAAAAGGTGATTCGCAAACAGATCTGCTTTTTGTTTGGGATTTCTAGCCCAGATATCGTTGTTTTTAATTGGAGGGAACCGTGGGTTAGGTCTTTTCTTTTTTCGTTTTTTATTTTTGAAAAGAAAAACACTTGAACTCGAACCCGAATTTTGATTTGGTTCAGGTTCGGGTTGGGGTACCCAAAATTATGAAAAAATCTCTGTACCGGAAAGGGTTCAGGTTCGAGTTCGAGTTCGGTTCGAAACCCTGCTTTAATCAATACTTTTACATTCACAATAATTCATTCAAACCAAGCACACAAGTATAGTATACCATCTATGCGCATTGCATAGCTCCATGGGTTTCTTTAATAATTTAAGATTTTAATTATCGGTGTTCGATTTATTTGCCAGTTTTTACGAGTTTTTATTTTGTTTTTAATCATTTCTTTCACTTCTCCAGGATATGTAACGTTTTGATTTGTTTCCTTATGTGCCTAGGAGTACTATTCCAAGCGGCACTTATTTATTTCTTCTATTACAAAGAAGTATATAAGATCTGGAGCATTATTGATGACCGTAGGCCAGTAGGTTGGCGTACCGCCTGAACAGAATTCGTATTTTAGCTTTTAATCGGCTGAAAATAGCTCCTTGACACATTATGAGGTATGAATTTATCGAGTTGACAAGCATTGGCTGCGTCCTTACCGATGCATTTGACATATCTTGGTTCATGATTACAGTAGTTTTGAGTATGGTATGGTTAAACTCTTAGAACTTCTTACAATATGGTATTTGTCAGGTGGAGTATTGCATTTATATTATAGATTTTTTCTTTAAATTGTTTTATTGTCGAAGGTTAAAATGAAGAGTGGAAGACCCCTTCTGACAATTTTGGTGTTGCCCTCCTTGTTTCTCTTTTTTGATGATATTGACTTCATCTTTTATTTTAAGACCTTTACTTGTTCTTCCAAAATGACTTCTTTTAAGCAAGATTGGCGGTGCCCGTTTGCCATTACTTTGATTGGGCGATCATTTTTGTGCTCATACATATACAATTCAAACCAATCGGTGTTTAATTTAGCAGATTTTGCAGATGTTATTATTTAGTGATACGACCTTATGATCTTTGCTTACGACTCATTTCAATATAGTTGGTGGATGCCATTATATTATTTCTCTTCTATTAAGTCAATAGGAGGTGGAAGAATCTTTTTTTCTTTATCTAGCACTTTTGAAGTTATATGTTTTTATAGAATAAAGAACATTTGCTGGTGTTGGTTCAGCTTCAGGCGATAACTCAGCCTTTTTTTAGGTTTTTGTAGTGCTTTTTCTCGCTTTTTGTTTTACTATATTTCTTTTTTCAAGAGTCCTATTGGTTTCTCGTTCTAGTTCACTTTCATCAGTACTAAATTGAGCTTCCATGTTGAGCGGTTGAAAGTGATTTTTATATAATAACGCGGTCTCTGCTTCATCACTTATTTTGTCGTTGTTCAAAGTATGATTTTCGTTTCTTAATTTTTCATTATTTAGTTGTGCTTCCATTTGCTCGAGCTTTTGGATTAGAACATCATTATTTACAGTGGATGTAGTCTTTCCATGCAGAGTTTCGTAAGATGAGAATTTGAAACTGAATTGCATACTTCTTCCTGGTGACCGAGGTGTAAGGCCATTTCTATGGAATGTTTGTTGTCATAATATGTGGCATCTCCAAGAATCTACGGAGTCGTCCTTTTCAGTAGAAAAGAGTGAATTAACTGTTGCCAGTATACCACGTGGGGTACTATGTTCATTATTCTTTGTGCCCATATTATTTTATTTTGTCAATTATTTTCGAAGTTTTCTTCTCCAATCATTTGATAAAATTGATACCGCAATGTTCAAGACAGCATATACATAATTATTACTTATGACTTATCACTTATACTTATTGTCAAGTGTAAAGACGCGGACCAAACCGCCGCTTAGTATTAGAACATACGCTTCTGGAGTTTAAAATCGCATTGCTTTTAATTGCATTGATTGCAAGTGACCTAAGGAGCCTTCTAGGCTTAGCCCCAAACTAGCTTCCCCAAGGGATTCTCACCACAAGATTCTGCTAGGGAACACGAGTTACCACCGAAACCGAGTGAACGTAGCATGTAGGAGTTAGGATAGAGAGGTTATAACCTGTAGTTAGAACTACAAGATAACATCGCTTTACATTCCCTTAGTCGCAATTCGTAAATAGGTGAACCGTTTTAAGAGGTAACATTTAAAACCATTCGCAAAGACAGATAAAAAATCGAATAGTTAAAAAAAAATCTCTTCTAGATTCTCTTCTAGAGAATGTTTATTTGGTTGTAATTCCGCATCTGCTTTTGACTAAGTAAGCGTAAACAAGAAGAAATTGTCTCTTCTCGCATTGCATTATGGTTTGTCATGTTTGTAAAGAAATAGCATAGATAAACATAATAGATTTCTCATTTGCGCAATTAAAATAAAAAACTTCTGATATTTCTAATCTCATCGTTGTATTTGTGATTTTACATTATTCGATAGTATAAAATAAAAAAAAAGAAAGTAAAAGACAATAGAAAAACGCTTGTATGAGTGTAAAATAAAAAAAATAATTCAAAAATTACGATTACATCAATGAGAAAACTATTATTTTATCTATGATAGCATCCTTGCAAAATGTCACTTTAGCATATTCTCGTACATCATATAAAACGATTTGTTACTAGTATCGGCACCATTTAATAGAGGAGAGCCAAAATTGTTGCCGGGACATTAAACCGTTGTGTATTTTATAATGGATTTAGATTGTTTTTTGGACAGTGTATCTAGAGTATTATACCGTTTCATTTTAAGTTAAATATATGTTTAAATAATCGTAAGTCAGATAATACACAACAGCTTCCAAAATAAAAAGTGCAGTGCGCAGATGGTAAATGAATCACCGATTTGAATGGAAACGGCTTAGAGAGGCCGTTCAAAACCACTTCGAAATAGTTATACCTAAATGATTCGACTAAAACTCCCATTATATCTTGTCAAAAAGTTATTTGTGAGTGGAATAATTTGTATGAGTTCTTTATTTTCGTACTAGTTTTACCTAGCTGCGTTGATGGCGCTTTCTTTTATTAAATAATTTTTTCTAACTTTTTAAAGCAAGCAAAAACGGTTCGCGATTACAGAATTTTATACTATAATTATTTTTCTAAAATTTAAGATTCTCGAAATAGAAATAGTTCAAATGCTATCATATAATTTTTTTTTAATAATTTGGCTAAATGATTATTCTAATAGAAAATATAATAGTTTTAGAATCAAACTTTTTTGCTTTTAAACCTTGAATAAACAATTTTGATTGGTACAAATAAGAACTAACCACAAATTTATTTTTTATGTTATATAAGTATGGTATATCTGCGTTTAACTGCGCTATCCAACTCTCAACGATAATAATATAAAGAACGTCTGTGTTAAAATGATAGAATCAGTTTTGAAACTCGAATACGTATTATAGTTGCATCTACTGTACATACTTATATACTATATATTTTTTAATGTAATTTAACAATTAATTCTCTCGTTGTTACAAAGTAAGAGCAATCTGAATTTCCAATCACAACTTACATAATTATTTTCTTGTTTATTAACTTTTGAAATCGTTCGACATTCTCGTAAAACAATACGTGACTGCCACAAGATCTTTTTTTTTTTTAATTTTTACTTGAAGCATAAGAGTATCTAATTATATTTGTTGAAACATGGTTTTAAATTTGCACAATAACAATAAAAAAATTGTTTAGAACATTAGAAATTAAGCAACAACATTTTACCTTAGGCTGTTAAGTATATTTTGGACTTAAGCTGAATATTTGTAGCATAATTTTACATCTGGTCAATGTACCAAATTATCATATTTTGAGCCTACAAATTTTGCTTATAATTCTTGGGCAGTAACAGACTCAAACCAGTTTTAAACGGATTAGAAAACGTATAGTACGATATTAATCTCTTGCACTAAAAAAAAAAAATCAGCTCTATCGTATCCGATTTCGAGACAGTTTTTTTTTTAAACAACCAGATATTTTTCTCTATTCCAAAGAGCGTTCCGAATAATGGCTTTCCACTGTCCGTGAAAGATCAGCACATAGAATATTACCGAGCTAACTAAATCGATTTATTTTTAGTTATTTGCAAAAAGTTTCTCATATGTTGTGATTGAAGAAAAATCGTGCTTTGTCGTCATTTTCACGTTTAGACAATTTATCATACGTATGACCCTGTTTTTAAATGTCATCAACTAGAACATTTTATTTTTATACCACAGAGCGAAATTTCCGTTGGCTTGTGACCGTTATACTATAGTAGCATGATTATATCCAATACTTTGCTATATGGTTTACCATATTTCCAATACTTTGCTATAAAATTGCAAATGAAATTGGACACTTTCTGTAAAAAGCAACGTCTGAGACACGAGTTCTAACCAATACTTTTTCATAGCTTGCTAGTTATGTTTAAGTGGTATCCAATTTTAGTGGAATAAAGTAAAGAACCAATAAAAAAAAATACAAATACAAACAAAGTATACTTTTTCAATAGTTTCCATCTTTTCCAAGATAATATTGTGTTATAGGGCTTTTAATATTTGTAGATATGTATTTATGCGCTCAGTCATCTAAAGAAAGTGCATAAAAGTGAAATAGTAAACGTCCAATATAAAATGTGAAGTAATACTTTGATTTTAAAATTTTTTTCCTCTCGAATTTCTCTCTTATTTCTTTTGATATACTCTAATTAACTCTGAACAAACTTAAAAAACTCTTTAGATCTGTCGATCACCTTTGAATCTGATAATCTGCTCAGGCGATATTCGTCCGTATAATTTTTATAATCATTGACATTAATCAGTATGTATATCTGTTACGTTTCCTTGCGTCTCTGAATTTGTCTTTTTGACCTATAACCGATTTATGAACGTCACGTGTTTGTAATATTTGACTTGTCAGTGTTACCCATTACTGATACTTATTTTAGTTCTAACTGTATCATTTAATTTTTCCGGATTCGAATGCCAAGCACAAAATTTGGATGTACAAAATTAACCGCGAAGGAGTTGGAGGCTCTTTTGCCGTATAAAAAGATTACATGGATTAAAAAAAATAGTAGGACTATTAGCACTAGTAGGATATAGTAGTTTGTGTTTTTAAATATTTGTCACACTTAAAATATTTTTCTGTAACGAATTTTATCTAATTCATGTTCTAATTTTCGGTAAGTGATTTCCGTAGTGGAGGCGGGCTTTTAAAATTATTGATTTCTTCATCTTTGTACCATATAACGTCCTCCTTTTCTGGCCATTTCCAATTTTGGCCACTCATCTGCATCGTTTTTTATAAATATCCCCCTTTTCTAGCAACTTATACTGTTCCAGGAAAATTTTCCTGTTCGTACGCTACTATAACAAAAATACCACAGGAACTGTTTATTTTTATTACTGTTAGCGCAGCCTCTTAGTACCCCTCTTACCCTCCTAGCTCTTATCCCTTTTGTTTTTCATTTTCTAATTTCTGAAGAAGCTCGAAATATTTATTTGATGTAACCGCATCTGAAAATTCATTTTTAATCGTATCAATTTTAGTTGAGCGATGTAAACAAACCTTAAGTAAAGGTGCACACTCTTTTCGGGTTAGTTTTATGTTTTTGTTTTCTATTTTCCATTTTCGCAGAGTGTTTTTCCATTCGTTTTTAATAGGATGAAAACTGAGAATTATTTTATGATCTCTGCAGTATTCTGCCAATATAAGACACAAGCTAAGACCATCCATAAATAGGAAAAAACGTTTTTTTTTATGATTTGATTAGCCACGGATAAAAAACGTTCGCGATATATTAAAAAAAATCCACTTTCCGATTTGCCATCGCCCTATTCTCCTGTACAATATTAATTGTACAATATTAATTGGTACGTGCAAACAATCATAGGTTGCGCCAATTCACCGTCAGCACAATTGGTAATCGAAACAGTCAGACCCTGAACGGGGCCGCTTTATCTTGAGAGCATAAAAAAAGATAGTTCCGTCCGCATTGAAAGTCCGCGAAAGATCCTTTAGCAGGTCGCCGGAATTTTCTACTTGAATAAAAGAAAATATTCTGCCATATTCTGTGTGATATTTGGGTGTCTTTTAAAACATACTTCGCACCAATGTCTGCCAGATTAGAAAAACAGTTGGGGTGTTTCAATTCCTTGACATAGAAAAGGTTTGGTAACGGAAAAGTCAATTTTTCCCATCTGAAAAACCCATTTCTGGCGACAAAACCTGGCATTCATAATTTTACAGTCTCAACAGCTTCATAAAGCGAATGTTGACTATAAGCCTTGCTTGTTTTTTTGATTAAATTTAATATTATGAAAAAAATATTTTTAATATTGTACCAGCCTGACAAACCAAATCAGTTTGTTAATTTTCACATTTCCTTGTATACCTCCCCACTCTCTTTCATGCACCGAGTCAAACTGTTTGCGTCCCGAAGAATATTGAAATTGGCTCTGCTGTCTCTGTATCTGACACAGTGTAGCGAGAGATATTAAATATCCTCTAGCAACCGGCATAGCTCTCACACATTATTCTCAACCATTAAATTCGTATTTGTATACGCCTTTGGTAAGCATATCATCGGCCATTTCAATTTCTTCAATGATTTTATGGGAAATAATCCATTGAATGATTATTTCATCAAAACTACACTGAACACATTCGAATATCATATTCACATACACATTACTTTATCTGCCCCAGACCTTCTTTAAGAGCAGAATTTTGCTCTGCGAATCGGAAAATACTACAATTTTTCTTTTCCCCTCTTTCATAGCCAACTTAATACCTTCTAGCATTGCAGTAAGTTCAGCATTCATTATGAAGATACCTTCATCAGTTCAAAAAGATTTGTCTAGATTCACTCGCCTCCTGGAAAGGAATTCGTTCGACCTTCTTGATTGTGACTATGCCTGCTTCCCTTTGATACATTTTACATTCCTTACTATAGTGCTTTGGTATTGTTGTACATGGCTGTTCATGAGGCATCTTTTCACTACATTTAAAACATGTTTGGCTCTTTGTGGATCTCTTTTTTATATGACCGAAATTCTGGCAATTTGTACATTTCATCGGATTCGATATTACATCCTAACACTGACCTGAATGAAATCAGCTTTAACAGTCTCTGATAGCATTGGGTTGTTGAACGTCAATATTATCACCGAGATACTTAAGAATGTACCCATTTTTCAACTTTGTGTTTGCTTTCACTTTGTTCGCTAAGTCTTTCTAGAATTTCTTCTTCGGTTAATTCCATAAGATCACGACAAACAATAGTTCCTTTGGAATTATTAAAGGTAGAATGTTCTATGACCTTGATAGATGTCAAGCCACCAAGTGTTTTGGCTTTACGCGTCCGTGGCCAAACGAGTTTGTGTAAGAATTAATAATTGTGTCTTAATAATTCCTGAGGTGATCATTTCCAACGCTTTTTGGATGCCAAACGGTAAGATGTTTGATAAATTTTACCCTTCTTGTTTTTTTTAATCCCTTCAAGCTTTTCTGGGGCCAAAGCTCACCCAAGTCTTTCGCGGTTATTTTAACGTCCTACTATACACCAACGAGAGCCAAATCGTGGATGCACGAATACAGGTTCGCTTTTATGAATATCCATCTGCGCAATGCATTGCTCCATGCCAGCTTGTACTAACATGGACGATGGTTCGGCCCATGGATTCTGCACTCCAAAAGGGGATCTCACCGATCGTTATCAGGTGATGAAAGCTCCCTTTTACAACGCTCCCTAGTTGGGATTCGAACCCAGTACCTCCCGTCCCAAACACCGCAGCTTTAACCACTGCGCCAATTGCTCGGTACCCTTCTTGTTAATGTTTTATGAATAAATATTTTTCATTGGCCCTACTTGTTGTATTATCGGCTCCCAATCCCAGCCGGTTTACTCTAATATGTTAATTTTTTTTTTCGTTTTGATGATTGTTGGGTGTTATTTCCCAACCCTCAACGCCTAAAAATGATTTAAGCTAGTCAAACCTTCGTCTGAATTTAGTTTCGTTCTTTATTTCATTCGCTTTTTTTTTTAATTTTAATTTATTTTAATAAAAATTAGAAAAAAAGATTTTTTTTTGTGGTTGACAATTGCTTACGACCGAACTCAATGAAAGTATGATCGCGAATGATTTAAATAAATATTATCATTTTAATTTGATTTCGTTTAAAAAGTTACTTATTTTCATAATTTACAGTAATTTAACAATAGAGTTAACAATCGTTTCTCGTCAGACACCGTTTTCCTTATTAGTGGCACATCATGTACTAATTTTAAGTTTATCATATTTTTATTTTTCAAATTTCTTTAAATTGCATTTTTACACAAAACTTTAGCGTTTTGAATTTAAAATTTGGTCTGCTGGAAATTAGCCAAATGATTAATAAACTTAAAAAACGACCGCGGTGTGTTTAAGCCAACACTTTAACCATCACTATACAACCGGTTGTATAAAACTGCCGATAATTAAATCACTGACGGAAATTGGGATATTTACCTTATGCGGTCTTTCTGAACTTACTGACTTATACTTGTAGTTATAGTAATATAGATAACGTTTCTTTCAAGTAGTTTCTAATATAGGTTATTTCTAATCAGTACATTGGTGAGCATAAACTGTACGTTCGTTGCCTGATTCATTCATAAATGTGCGTTGCCCGAAGATGGTGGATGGGAGAGTGCAAATGGGGATTTGCAATATCGTGTGAAAAAGCTTTTCGATTTGGCATGTTCACTGTACATCATGTAATACTTGTAAGATTAAGTTTTATTATATTTGCTGTATAGAATATAGTCTAAACGAATGTGAGTTTATAGACTATTTCAATATTTACAGACTAGAAAGGTCTGTATATTTTCATGAAAATGTGTTTGCTTTTAATCTTCACTTGAACATAGTTATCGTATCGGATTAGAAATTCAATTTTGTTGAATTGACATTAAACAAAAAATCTGTTATTTCTTGACGTTCAAAAAACTTTCAATTCGATTGAACGAAATTTTTTCCGATTTTCCCCCTTCATTCATAAGATAAAAACATATGTGAATGTATGTTTATATGATATACGAATGGTTTTATCACCATGCATAAATTTTGTTTTTATTTAAATATTATATTCTAGTATTTTTCGAATATCGAAGGCGTCTTCAAGACTAAACTATATTTCCTTTATTGGCGTTTTCTTTGCGAAGAGACTTGTTAATATTTTAAAGTTATTTTATTTAAGTTTTTTGCGAATAATTAGTAAAGGTGTTGAATACGGCCTCCCAGCTTTTCTATTTTTCGCTGAATATCGTAAATATTTCACCTTACAAGAAAGTCGACTTTACGAGATTTCTATTTTTAAATCACAACTTTCATATACACAATTTTATATCGTTTTATTTTTTAAACTTTATAAATACTTTGTTCGTTCGGTGACAAATTCATTAACCGTAAAATTATCTTATCGTCTTAGATCATATAAAAAAAAAAAAAACAAACTAAACCATAACAACAACATTATTAATTCAAGCCACAAAATAAACAAACAAATAATTTAAACATGTGTGTTGTCGTATCTATCCCCCAAAAAAAATTTATTTAAAAAACTATGATTCAACATTTTATATGTTGTTATAATGTATGAGACGCTAGTTAAAAGATGATTCGATCAATAAATAATCGGTCATCATTTTTATTTGTATTTTATGCCTCAATGATTAATGTTCAAGGCTAAATGAGCTAAAATTTTCAACATTATTATATATTTTCAGAAAATTCCGCGATGCCATCATCACGGCTCGCGCTACGAGAAGAGGATGTTGTCCGCTTAACACTAGAATTTCTATATAATCGTGAATTACATATATCACAATTATCGTTAGAACGGGAAACGGGTGTTATAAACGGGCAATATTCGGACGATATATTATTTTTACGGCAACTAATATTAGACGGACAATGGGACGATGTTATAGAATTTATTCAACCATTAGAGGCATTAAATTCATTCGATATGAAACATTTTCGATATACAATTTTAAGGCATAAATATATTGAATTGCTATGTATTAAATCAGAGGCTGGCACTGCCTTACCAATGACAAATGGAAGTTCGGTTGAAGGTGCTGTCGAAGAAGTTGTAACAATATTAGCTGAACTAGAAAAATTGACGCCAACAAAAGAAGATTATTCGGCATTATGTTTATTATTAACATTACCGCGATTAGCCGATCATTTACACTATCGAGATTGGAATCCCAGTAAAGCGCGGGTACAATGTTTTCGTGAAGTTTTTCCGCTGGTCGAAAAATTTTTACCTGGTGATAAAAAAACAAATTTAGTACCGTTCGCTAAAAACGATCGTTTAGTTCAGTTACTGATAAAAGGGGTGCTTTACGAATCGTGTGTTAATTATTGTCAGTCAAAGGCGACAGGGCAACCGGGTGATGATACGAGTCAAGAAATGGCATTTTCAAAATTTTTGGACGGTTCAATTGGTTTTAGTGATTCAGATTTATCGTTACTCAGCTGGTTACAAAGTATACCAACCGAAACGTTTAGTGTTCCATTTGAACAACGTACCCTCAATGTTGATGTTGAACGATTGGAACGACCAACTTTGGAAACTTCGTGGACCGAGCATATGTTGATTACTCCCATTAAGGTATGTTCAATTCACACAAAATTATGATATTTAAAATAACAATTATGTAAATTTTACAGCCAAAAACGTTTCCACATTCTGTGATGCCGTTTACAAGACCACGTAGTGCAGCTGATATTATGTCACGATCATTATTACCCACATTGGACGGTTTACCATATGGACTAAGTAAGAAATATTTAATTTATAATTAATTTGTTCATGATTTAGTTTTTTTTTTTTAAATTTCAATTTATAGACACAAATCTACCTAATATAAGTAACGAAGGATATTCAATGTCTCGATCTAGTTTTGCCAGTTTTCATTTAACTGGAATTAAAACAAGTTCCGGCAAAGTAATGACATCGAGTGTCGATCGTTTATTTGAAAACGATGCTGATGTATTTCATAGTAGTAATTTTCAAGATTTTCAAGTAAGTTACTTAGTTTTTATATTGTGGTTTAAATATTATAATTTTTTTTTTTTCATTAATTTATTAAGGGCTTACCTTCGATACAAGAAACAACATCGGTACAATCAAAATCACCAGAACCATCTCATGCATTACTCAATAAAAATATGACCGATAATCTAGTAAATCATTCAACCGGACGTGATAGTCCAAATACATCAACAGCAAAAAGTTCGCGGCGTGATTCACTCAGTGAAAAACATATGTCCGATGAAAATTTAATAAAACCTTCACCTCAATCGATTCCTGTTCAACCACATTTTTCACATCCTCTCTATGTAGCACCTACGACACAGACTTCACATCTGCCTCATATTCAATCACATATTCCTATTTTATCACAGAAACAACAACTCCTTAATAGTAATACACATAATAATTATAATATACAAATCGAAGAGAATAACGAGATGAATCGGATAAAAAGTTCACCGCCTATAGTTGGCGATAATAATACGAGTTCCGGTGGTGGTGAATTATTTGAGAAATTTCAAAAGCAAAAATTAATCAAAGAACATAATACTGTAGTGAATGGTAATAATAATATTAGTAGTAATAATAATAAGAAAAATGGTGCTAGCGAACTGTAAGTATAAAGTTTTTGCTAAATAAATTTTACCTATAAAGTTTTATTTACATTTTAGTAAAGTTCTCCTTTAAAAAAAAATCAATATTATTTTTTGAATGTCCTTTTAAAATTTCAACAATACTGCCAACTTGTAACTAAATTACTTCAGATTGTTCCATTTATCGTTCTAATTCGATAATTTATTGATACGATTAGTATACCTCGACAGTAGATATAGAATTCATCTCAAATCCCGAAAATATAGGTAAAAGGCGTTAATGAAATACAATATAGTTTGCTGTTAGTATCTATTTGCTTTGGTTCCTTTCCAGAAGTCGACATAGTTCTCAATTCATTACATCTAGAATAGAAGCTCACTATGGACGACTTTAAAGACATTTCATAATAACTAAATGCCAATGACCGTGAGAAATAGACCAAAATTCAACAATATAGTCAATTTTATCATGAAATCTTAAAATAAAGGTTTTTTCCAGCATCCTAATCTTCGATTTCAATGGTAATACTACCGATTAGTTTTTAACTCTATTATTTTTTTTAAATATCAAAACTATTATTAAACGACGGACTCTAACTGCATTTTGCAACATAATGTTTAAATCTTCACCTGCAGTTGAAATGGTATGACCAAATCCGCAGAGATCAGTGTCCACGAATGATTAGGCATTAAACACCACGAACCCAATGGAAATAAAACAAACTTGTGCAACATAGTCCAAAAATTTAAAATGCGAATTTGATTGATTGATTTAGAATGTACGACCAAGTATTAAGCAGGTTCTCCCGGATATATGGCCGAGCCCACCGTACACCCATTTTACATAAACTTGGAAGGATATTAGTTGAATTAGACCCGGTTCCAGACACAATGGCGGCCAATAGTTAGTAAATTTGTGTTGGGTTGGGAAAGGAAAGGTATGTCAGTAATGACAGAATTGGTCCGGTTTCCCGGTAGCCATTATTCGAACTACTGTTAGCATAAGACAATCACAATTTTATTGAACTGCTCTGCATTGGGACATCTCTTGTCAACAACTTCAGTGTGCCACCATTCATCTATTATCTGTTATCAGGTTCCCTCAAAACAGAATCTATTAATTATCTAATTGCTCTTAGCCGTAGGCTGTAATAAATTGAATTAATTTTTAATCCGAAATTACAAATTAATTAATTCATAATATAATAATATAATTTCTGCAAGCCGCAGACTGTAATAAATTGGACTATTAGTTGTTGCCTGAAATTTACAATCAATTAATTTATTACATTTATAAAAATATGAAATTATAAAAATTATAAAATAATATAAATTAGGTTTTATAAATTACCGATTTACGACAAATACGTGATATAATCGCCGAAAATCTAGTTTATATACACTTTATTTGACACAAAACTTTAACATTTATACAAATTAAATTTAAAAAAATTGATTAAATATTACAAATCAATTGAATTAACTATTTTACGACAAATACCGGTATGTCTACGCAATTTAAAAATGACAACAAAACCATATAAACGTAATAATATAAATATGAACCGAATAAATATAATATAATATAGAATCTAATAGAATATTTATCTTATCTGGTTTGGTTTGGTCCGCGCAGCACATGCCATCATCTTATATCTGCTGTCCTTGTTATGCTCTGCTGTCTTTCAAAATTCCAAAATCCTTTCTTCCATAATCTTTCTGTGTTCATCTCTATTTCTTATAGTCAAATCTTTGACGTTTAGTTTGATTTCCGCTTTATCCACTTTATGCACATTATATTAATTTTCTCACCGTTTTCACTTCTTCACTTTGTTATTATAATTTTCGCAACCGTCCGAAGGCAAGCAAGCACTTGTTATTGCAAATATTAACTATTAACAATTACAAACTAATAGATACACAATCTGTATCTAATTTGATTTACAATTTTGACATTCACGACGAAAACTTTAAACCATAGAATAACTTTTCTACTCTATTCATTTGTAGATGGCAGTCGTGTCCGAAAAATTAAATTCTATTTGAACAAAGAGATAAAATTTTAATTTCCTCAACTAAAACACTTAATTTTCGAATTACGCTCGTAATTCCACACACAAATTCACTAAAGACGCGCTTGCTCGCCTTCACTATACGAAAATTGCACTTTTAACGCAAACCGGATTCCGCAAACAATTTTTATATTATTTTAACGTAATTGGACAATGGTGCGTCTCAAAAACACGACCACCATTTTCCAGGGCTAAACACCCACCAGTCCAAAAACTCAAAATGAGAATGTGTAAAAAGTTTCTTCGACTGCAAAACCCGAAATTAATATGGTTTTAAATGGAAAAAGTTAATAAAAATTACATTCAACAGTTCAATCTAAACGAAGCGCTTAATCAACGAGAAATTCACTAAACTAGCTAGGGTAGAATTGAGGCATGGAAATCGACTTTATATAGTTTATTAGAAATCAAGGAGGTTGTTAAAGAAAGCATTTCGAAAAAGGAGAAACCGCCACCAATTTATTGGAGAGAAGAATCCTCAAAACATTTAATCAATAAAGTAACGGAGGGAAAATTTTACATTTCTGAGGAGAAAAAAGAAATATAAAAGAATCCAAAATCTAGTCACTCAACATTGATAAGTTGCCTGAAATGCCAATGGGGTAATACAACGGAACTAGAATAATATTTTTAAATACAGAATACAAATAGTATTTGAAAGCCATTTTACTAAAACTTTATTTAATCATTTGCTAAATTACGTCGATATTGTTGGTATCACGCCATTCATCCAGCTAAAAAAGCGAGAGGAGGATTAACTAAATTTTGTAAAAGGAAAACATCTAAACATACTAAATAACAGAAAATAATAAAAAGTTTCCTCAGTCTATTGCTCTCCGTGGCATTATCAAAATAAAGAGGACTACCTCTCGTGGTTTAAATCATTAGGGTCTAATTTCGTTATTGGCGGTGATGTCAAGGTCAAAAATATGTTTTGGAGATCATGACTAACAAGTACACAATGGATCCCAATAAAATTTTAGATCTCATAGATTTTTATGTAACAAAAAGGGTATCGGAAAACTACGTATTCATAGAAGACATTAAAGGACTATCGTCAGATAACTTATATAATCATGAATCTCAGTGCTACGATTGTTAAAAATAACCCGTTGTTCAAATTAACAAACAATAAAACAAATTGGAAACTGTTCCAAAAACTAGTCAGTGACAATGTCAATCTTCAAGTGCCAGCAAAGAATTCGACACGATTAGAGGACCAATTAGAACTACTTAACAATATTATACAACAAACAGCTTATGATAGTACGCCTAATTTTAGTAATTTTAGTAATAAACTAAATCTTTTAATAAAAAAAAGAAGAATAAATCGATTCATAATCACCTTACTGGTCTTACTGGTCAAAAATATACCGACTATTCCCTTTGGAAAGCAACAAAACGTCTAAAAATGCTTAAAAGGCAAGTACCTTCAATTAAATGTTATGATGAACTTGGGCTACAAGCGCAAAGGAAAAAGCTGATTTATTTGCACCATACCTTGGAGATACATTAAGACATCTCCGAAGACAAACTACAGATGAAAACATAAAATTAGTTAAGAAAATCGACAACCAAATTATAAAACCTATGTATCTTTACAAGATTTAAAAGCTGAAATCAGCAATAACTTAAGCTCAACTAAATTCTCCTGGGTACGATCTAATTGCAGGACAAATAGTTAAAGTACTACCCGGAAAAATGATTACGAAAGCTAATTTAAATAACTAATGCCGCGTTCAGACTAAACTATGTTCTACACCAATGGAAATTGGCAGAAATGATAATTATACCAAAACCAAGCATACGGTCTAACGACAAAAAATCGTATAGACATATTTCTTTGCTTCCAAATATTTCTAGATTATTCGAAAAATTACTGCTTAAGAGACTCAAATTTATCATAGAACAAAGAGATTTCATTTCTTCCCACCAATTCGGTTTTAGAGAAAAACGTTCGCCTATAGAATAGGTTCACAGAATTATAGACATAATTGAAGATGCACTGGAAAGTAAAAAAATGTTTTCAAGTATCTTCTTGGACGTAGCGCCTTGAGTAACTGGACAAAGGTTTGGCGAATCTAGCTAAATGCAACCAAAGCACTTCATGTTAACTTTACCAACAGAAAGGTTAACTGGAAGCAAGTTCCACATGCAAATACAGCCGATTATCTAGACATGACACTTGACGCTAAACTACAATAAGTTTCGTAGATCCAAGCGAAATTTCGTAGATCCAAGCGTTCCGCGTGGAATTAGCAGAAGAAAATAAGAAAGCAAAAGAAAAGCATGTAATATATAGCTTACAATATCTTCTGTATAGAAAAATCACTGAAAAGGAACCCATTAAATGCTAATAATACGGACCTAGCAAAGTTTATTGTACGTTGAGCGATTTCTGTGTTATCTGAGGGGAACTACATAATTCAAAGAAATGCAAGAAAATGCAAAGCCGATACTCCTGTAAAAAGATGTAGCAACTGCAGAGACAGGCGAGAAGAGCAAACATAATGTTTAAACTGCAATCATCCTATGGAACAGAAGTTTATCGAGAAATTTCGTCCACCAATATTTAAGGTGCAGAAGCGTATATAATAGAGTTATACCACCGATAATTATATCAGATAAACATCTTGTATGGCTCACATTTACACAAGTAAATTTATACTACACAAATTAATGCCACCGAAATCTAACCAAACAAAAAAGAGATGTATATATAAAACCACATATTTTCATCCCTTTCTTTTTTTGCATACGACTATTTGATTGTATAAAAAAATAAAACAAAAAACCAAACCAAAATATACGAAAAACATGAAAATTGTTGTTTTAGTTTTTATAAAATAAAATAATCGTGTGCACAAAACAGAAAAGGATGAAAAATATGCGTTTTTATATGAACATCTATTTTTCGTTTGGTTGATTTAATTCGCGTAGTATGAATTTACTTGTGCGATACAAGGTGTTCATCTGGCATAGTTATCTGTACGTAATACGCTAGTATTCTTAAATGAACTCCAAAAAGCAAAAAGTGATGAAGGAAACATTTCTTCAGAATCAAGCTCCCGGTATGATGCAAAGTTGCATAATAATGATAGAGAGAACCGCATTGGTTTTGTATTATTTAAGTGAACTATCGGTAACCAAAACGACAGATTACTCTTTGAAATTGTGTGCACCTCATCGTGAAGCTAATAAATATAAGCCCGAAAATGACACCGTGATATGATCTTATTACGGTGTAAAATGTTAAGAGAACTACCCGATACATGCTTATAATACCTTAGGACTATAAAATATTCGTTATCACAAAGATAATAATAATAATAAAACAGCTTTTATAGGCCATTACTGGTCCGTACCGAGGTAATAGTCTGGCTCCAACAAATTCGATCCCAAGCTTGTTCTTCGTATTGTTCTAGACAACCCGAAGAAGACAAGTCGTTCTCTACCCCGAGGAGCCATTATCACCTACAGCGACCTATGTTTTGCCAAATGGCGGCTTTCCTGAGATATCGTTGCACCATCCGTTTAAGATCGGCTCGCAGAAGACCGAGACTGCGTACTTGCTGTTCTTGTATTTCATGAACGAGATCAGTAATTTTCATTAAATTTCTGATCTCGTGGTTGAATAAAACTCAGTATCATCATCGCGTTTGGGCCATATATCATGCGCATGATTCTTTTATCAACTGTCATTAACTATCTTTCATACTCATCCGTCAGAGTCTAACCCATATATGACATCGGATCTGATCAACGCCTTGCATAACTTCAGCTATTGGCAAGGTATTTTGACTTTAGCAGTGGACGTAAGGCATACAAAGCACGGTTGCCAGCAATAAAATTTCCGCTTTAATATTCCCTCCCACACAATTATCATGAGGGATAAGGGACCCGCGGTATCGGAAACTTGTCGCTCCTTCAAATGTAACCACTACTAAAATCCATTGCGTCTTGGTCTCTAAAACGTGTGGTCATATATTTTGTTTTGGACTCATTGATTTTGAGACACCGTTGCCGTTCAGTCCAATTACACAGATATCATCTACATATGCCAGAACCTGATTGGACTGACGGTACAAGATGTTGTCCTAGAACAGTGATGTAAATTCTAGAACAGTGATGTACGTCACGAGCTAGTTCGTAATATTTAGAAAGGATCATCCTCGGCAAAAAATACTTCATCAGTGACTGACCGATTCGGATGAAAGCCTTCTTGATAGTTTTTCAATTTGTTCCGCTAGAGAAGTAATTCTCTCCAATATTATGTAAGAGAGTAATTTGTATGCTGTGCAAAGGAGAGCTATGCCGTGAATGTTCGTATTTTGAGCGATCTCCTTTTTTAAGGAAAGGACACAACGCATATTCTCATCAGACATAACAACACTTTGCCATACTAATCGAATAAGGTCAAAAAGATAGTACCACAAAGTATCATTTTCGAACATCAAGAGCTCGGCATTAATGCTATCAACTCCAGGGGTATGGTTTCTGAAAATTCGGCATTTTAGGATTCGCCATAATTTTCTGTTCTAGTAGAACAAAAAAATATAATTGTTAATTTTTTCAATTCATTTATTAAAACAAAGTATGAACACCCAACTAATAATTAAATCCATTTTATAATACAGTAATTTAAAACTGAGTGGTGCGACCGCGAAGGAGGTGCATATCGCTTCAAAAGGGTCGCAAAAATATTTTAATCTTTTATAGTTGAGCAAAGTCAATTTTAAGGGATTTCAATAACGTCTGGGTTAACTCTTTCTAAAATCCTACGTTGTAATTTCTGTAGTAGTTCAAGAACTGACTCGATTACTTAACAGTTGAAGTAAAGAAATATTATAGCCACAGCTGTACAAACCGTCGTATCTGCTCAGCTAAGTGCCTCAATTATTTGTTTGATTGGTTTTAATAATTTTGGTATTGCTCCTTTTTATTTTCTCGTATAATTTTTGCGGTGATTTTTTTTGTCGGTGAATCTTGCACCGAATATCGAATCCAAAACCGAATATCAAATCCGATTCTTTGTCGAGCACTGCATCGATCTTAACACTGAGGTTGCCATCTTGGTCCTGAATTGTGACTCCTAAAAAAATTACGAGAATTCTGCTCATTGCTGTTGTGGTGCACTTAAAGGTCAGTCTTCTACCATTCACGTTTTTTCCATCTACAATTTCGCTTGGCGGTTCTCCTAGCAAGGATCGCTTTGTTCTTTCGTGTGATTGTAACACTTATTCGCGCTCCTTTGTAGGTTATATTCTGTGCAAGACGACATTCCTATTCAAACCAATCATACCTTCCTTAGGGGTACCGGTCAAAACTGGATATTTTAAAACGAGATATATTACAAAACGAGATATGGTACAAAACTGGATATTTTAAAATTGGATAATTCAAAACGAGATAAGGTACAAAACGAGATATGGTACAAAACTGGATATTTCAAAACAGAATATTTCGACATGTGATTTAAACTTAAAATGATTTTTTAGGAAAGGAACTGGAACTGGAATATGGCCAGTAAGTTTTCATACTTGAATAATTTTAAGTAGAGAGCTGGAATTTTCCTTCATTAATGGTTTTTGTTTTAATTGCTGCTTTTCTCATCTTATTAAAATAATAATTGACTTGAAAAAATCATTTTAAAATCACATTTTCATCCTACATATCGAATTTCATCAAAATCGGTTAAGAACTTGCCGAGTTCCTCCCTAATTGGCCATATTCCAGAACTTTCATAAAAAATCATTTTAAGTTTAAATTACATGTCGAAATATCCTGTTTTGAAATATCCAGTGTTGTACCAGACAAATTTTAAACGAGATATCAAATTAATTAAACGACATATCTCGTTTAATCAAATTTTAAACGAGATATGTCTCGTTTTGAATCTTATGTCGTTTTGAATTATCCAATTTTGAAATATCCAGGTTTGCACCATATCTCGTTTTGTACATTATCTTGTATCCAGTTTTGTACCATATCTCGTTTTGTACCTTATCTCGTATTGAAATATCCAATTTTGAAATATCCAGGTTTGTACCTTATCTCGTTTTGTCAAATCCTATTTTGAAATATCCAGATTTAAAATGTCCAGTTCTGAGCGGTTCCCCTTCCATAGAGCGTTCACAACATTAGCATGGTAGTTGGTTTTCTTAATGATACTGCGAAAAAAATTATAATATTGTGCTTTCTCATCCTCGTTTATCAGACCTTCACAGTTGAAACGTAAGTTTTCTTCATTCGTTTTCTTGTAATCCCTGACTTGTACGAAAACTGCTATCTGTGACCAATTGATAATTATTGCCTACAAATTTGGCAGCCTACCGATGAGATTTCACATCTTGGATGACCCCGAGACCTTCCCTTAGAAATTAACACATGATCAGTTTGGCTGTGGGACGTCTTACGAGAGTGTGTCCGTGTTTCCAAGCGGATATTTCCATGAGGAAAGAATGTACTAGCCTCAATGAGGTCGTGCGCGATCGCAATGCACATCGTTCTTTCCCCATTATGGGACGCAAGTTTCTATTCCATTCTGGCGTCGAGTAGGCGCATGAACACAAATGATTCACCAGTTAGATATTAACATGCGTAAATGTAGCTTACACGTAAAATTATCAACTGCTTTGAAATTTAAAACCCCAAGATTGCCGAGGTTATCTCCACTGTGAAGCAATATATAGCCTTGGGACCCAAGGTCACCAGATTTTGGCCATCGAGTTTCTTGGAGAGCAACGAGTTCAAAGCGATACTCTTTCATGACTGATATAGTGCATTCAAACGCTCCTGGTTTTCTTAGCAACTGCACGTTCCATGTACCGACTTTTAGGAGACATGCGAGTACCTAAAATATTAGAAATTTGTAGTTATAAACCACTATTCAAGGAAGACTACATTTTAGGTGAACTAAGTAAATCGTGCAAAAGTATAAATACTGAAGTAGTCCGTTGTTTAATTTCAATTTTGATAGCATCAAATTTTTTGTGTAAAATGGATGACATTGGTAATCCAGTTTTTAAATTTAGACCGTTTACATATGTGTGAGTGGTTTTATATTATTCAGCCAATCATTTACATAATCAACTAATGTGTGGTAATTATTATTAACGTTTTTTTTTTTTACTTTTAGAATTAATTCGAATGTAATAAAGCCGGATCCCGCTTTAAATCTTAAGGGTCCAGATCCACATGAAACCGATCTATTGAGCGGTGGCGGTGATTGTGATAAGGTAATTTTAAAATATTTTACTTCACCAATGATAGAAATTTTGTAAATATAGTCGTCATTCAGGCGAATTAATGTGATATATTTTCTTGTCTTGTAAAAAGCTTAATTGAAAAATAGTTTTAATTTCGATCGTATTTCGATAGAACCAAATCATAACTCAATTTTTAATGGGATCGTTAAAATGAACATTAATCGAGTTTTTTTTATCATTTATATTCAAATTTGGTATCGAAATTTAGTATTTTATTATTCGTGGAATTTTTAGAAACATATTATCGTTAAATATTTTAATAAAAAAATAGTTTATTCATAAATGGCAATGGATATCTATATATACATACATTTCGCACGGTGTCTCATCATTGAAGAGCGTAGGCAACGATTCGAAAGAGGCCATTAAATTGATTTGGCCATGATATTTTTGCATACCTAATTATAAAATTAATTAGTTTCTCATAATATTATTACGCCAAGGGGGTAAAAATTACAATACAATCTATTAATAGTTGATTAATTAAATTAGCATGCATCTATAATTTTATAAGATTCTAATTGAAATTAAAATGTGCAAATTAATGTCTTGTTAGTTCATAAATATTGATTCGTATCTTTAAAGATTTTGCTATTTATTTTGATGTAATTTTATTAAAACTCTTGTTTGTGTTTTCTTTTTTGTTTTTAAATTTAATATCTTTGTTTTGCTTCGTCAACAAACCAGTGTTTAAAAAGCATATATGTACGTACGAAGAAGCAGTATAATAAGAAATGAATTAAGATTCTGTTATATTTAATTAATCAAATGAACGCAAATATATACAGAGCATTTAAAAATATATGCGTATACCATTCATTTTAATAACATAAATGTACGTATGTTGAGAAATGAATGTGAGGAGATCAATATTTTTTCCAAGAATTTTGTCTGGTGTACCAATAATACTGTATAGGGGAACTAAAGTTTTTATGCAATACCAAATATTACAAAAATATAAAATATATAAAAAAATTTTAATTTTCTACTTTAAATGGAACTACATACTTAAGAAACGAAAAATTAAATTCAAGGTATACAACTTAATATAAAATCGCCAAATATGAATGAAATTGTAAAGTAACGTAAAACCGAAATCGAAACAAATTGATTATTACATCAGAATGATTTATTACAAAATTGTGATATATCTTAGACATTTATGGGAATGATTTTATTTTATAGTGTATATTTATGGTGTATACACATAACTGGTCTTAATTCAGTGTTTCTTGAAAAAATTTTAAATATAAAAAATTCAACCCCAAGTTTTTATTTCAATCGTTCATAGTGTTATTCCCTTGTCTCATTTAAAATTCCACAACGAATGAAAATCCCTTTTGTTTCTTGCAATACACGTACGAATGAAGAGATATCATTAATTTTCATTTAACCCTAGAAATGTATGGTGTAAGATTAATCGATGTGATAGATTCAGAGAAATTGATGGTAGCCAATTGATATTTTTTTTTGGAATTGAAAGCAATCACGTTAATGTATTTAATCTATAATTGGCGAATGTAAAGTATATATGACTATATATATATATATGATGAATACTTATATCTTCATATATGATTCATAATCATCAACAATTTATTTATTTTTTTCGTTTGTGTACACAACAATATATCAAATGTAAACAGAGCAGATTTGAATTGAATACACAAAGCAATCATATATCATCACTACTTTTTTTTTATTAGTGCCATCGTTATGCGACGCTCATACATGTTAATGGTTATGATGAACATAAATTGTATGATTAAATATTAATGACTTCATTCGCATACAATACAAGAAAACTTCCTTTTTTGCAACTATCTGTTTACCCAACTATTTTAAGTCTTCGTAATTTAAATCAACATAACTTGCTATAGACCGTTGTATACTATTTTATGTATTAACATTTGGAATGTTATATATATCTATATTTTTCAATATGAACTATTTGTTGTTATATTTATTTAAGCATGGTTGTAATTAAAAACCAGAACAAAACTTAAAAAATAAATAACTTTACAAGAGAAATACTAAAGTTTATACTATATTATAGTCGGCGTTCAATGGTTATAATATTGTGTGTGATGTCATTTTATTTTGTTGTTTTTTATTTCTTTTACTTTGCTTTTTTAATATATAAGTAAAGTATATATGTACAGTAGATGAGAAAATTGGTAAAATAGCTATGATAAAGATGGTAAAAACTGTTATCTTCGTCATCATTGAAATTACAATAAATAGATTGATCCTCATTTATCTCTCTATCTCTCTGGCTTTCACATCCCATAAAGAGATTTTGCCGCTAAGGTTCTCCATCTATCTCGGTCCATCGCTCTCGTCCTCCAGTTTCGACATCCTAATGCATGTAGATATTGTTCGACGTCGTCACGCCAGCGCAATCGGGGTCTTCCTCTACGACGAACACCGGCTGGTTGTTGATGGAACACTTTATTGGTCATTCGTTGTTGTGGCCGAGCCATCTAACTCGATTGGATTTGATGAATCCGATAACATCGCAGCCTCCAAGAAATTGCCTTATCTCGTGGTTCATAGGAATCCGATATTCGTTGTCCTCGACTTTGATTGGACCAGTGATTGAGCGAATGAACTTCCTTTGGAAGGTAGATAACAATCTACAATCGTTAGAGGTCATGGTCCAGCTCTCGCTTCCGAAAGCCAGCACAGGTCTTATGAGTGCTTTATAAAGTGCGAGCTTGCACGACTGCGACATATGTTTAGATCGCAATAATTTCGGTTGGGCGTAGAAAACTCGTTGTCCGGCAGCGGTTCGTGCTTTTATTTCTGCCTGCAAATCATTCGACGATGTTATAACTGATCCGAGGTATTTAAAGTTTTCGACGCTATCAAAGTTATGGTCGCCAATTCCGAGATTTACCATGGAGATGTTCCTGGGTGTTGATAACAATTTTGTTTTGCTGTTGTTCACCTCCAAACCAAGTCTTCTTGCGCAGCGGTCGAGCCACATGACACTGTCCTTGATATCGCTAGGTCTTCGGACAAAAAGCACTATATCATCGGCATATCCAAGAATTTTTCCTGATTTATTAAATATACAGCGTGAAGTTTCAATGTTACTTTTTCTCACTACGTACCCAAGCGCCAAGTTGAACAGCACAGGCGCGAGTGCCTCTCTCTGTCGAACACCAGATGTTATTTCAAAAGGGGCTGACTCAGCTCCCTCAATTACAATTCTACATACAGACCCAGAGGTTGTTAATTAGCACAGAAAAACAAGTTTCTTTGGAATTCCTAGGCATATGAGCGCGGCCCTTAAGTTTTCGGGTCATATATGCCTGTCTGTAGTCTATATACAGTTAGTGTATGGTTATGTTGTACTTCAAGCATTTTTCCAAGATCATCCTCATGGTAAAACATTGGTCAGTGGTCGATCGGTTGGGATGAAAACCACATTGATAGTCGCCAATGGTGTTTTCGGTGAGAGGGATGAGTCTGGCAAGTACAACATTAGCCAACACTTTGCAGTGTTCACAGAGCGATACCAAGATAGTTTCCACATTTAAGACGTTCTACTTTTTTGTGCAGCGGACATATGAGTGCGATCTTCCAATTCTCCGGCAACTCTTCTTGATCCCAAATAGAGACGATTTGATCATATAGATTTGTTGCAAGAGTAGTGCCTCCGAGCTTAATCAATTCTGCGGGGATTCCGTCGAAGCCAGGTGCCTTTCCATTTTTTAATCTACTAATAACTGCATCTACGTCTTTTACTGTGGGATATTCAACAAGGGCCACTTCACCTGGAGGAGCTATTGCTCTAATGGGGGTCACTTCGTCGTTCTGATTTAGCAGATTTTGTAAGTAGGTTTGCCATACTGAAAAAACATCAGCCACATTTGTTCTCAGCTCTCCATTTTCGTCTTTGATGGCTGTATTTCTTATGGGTAGAAGTCTTTAGTTAGATTTCTGGCGTTAGCAAAACAGTCCCTTGAGTTTCCTATTTCCGCTTGGAAGCTAATAATTTCGATGCAAAATCTCATATGATCGCGCTTCCTTTGTCGAAGGTATTTAGTCGTAGCTTTCCTAGCCCGGAGATATCCTGCTAGAGTGCTTCTAGTGTTGCGAGCCAACCATTTTTCACGAAGCTTTCGTTTATTTTCGACGACCCTTCGGCATTGATCATCGAGCCAAACATTGCGGGACTTCGGAGGCCTTCTTCCGATGGAACTTTGCGCCGCGGAGTTTATGTCTGACTGTATAGCGTGCCACTGCTCCTGGATGTTAGGAGGAGTTTGTTCGTTGTTATTGGGCCGGTCTAAATAATTAGTGACGGCTGATTGGTAACTCTGCAGTGACGCTTGGTCTTTTAAAGCATCGATATTCCATCGAACTGTCTTTTATGCTTGTCTGTTGAACGTAGATGACAGTTTGCACTTATACTTAAATATGACAAGCACATGATCGTTGTCCATGGCCGCACCTCTGTAAGATCTGACGTCGAATATGCTGGTGGAGTGTCTTTTAGACACCATGACGTGATCGATTTGGTTTTCCGTTCTTCCATCATTCGATCTCCACGTTACTTTGTGGATTCTCTTGTGTGGGAAAAACGTACTTGATACAACTAAGTTCTAATTAACTAATTTAATTTTTTTCTTTATTAACTAATCCTCATTTAGCACTAATTTCAATTTCCCGGGACTAAAACTACGATATGCCAAAATGACGAAGTTTTAACGTCTTTAAATCTGATGGTTTTCAGTTTATGTTATTAACAAAACATATTCTTAGAGATATCATAAAGCCCATTCGGGCCATTATTACAGATTTTGTTTTGTTTGATTTTGGGACAGCTCTGGTTATAATAATTCATCTAAAAATAAATATAACGCCTCTATCTTAGATACACTTTTCTAAAGTTAAAAAAGCTTGTAGAAAGTCTGCTCTGATAGTCGTTGCTTGAAACACTTTCGTCGCACGAAAATCTTTCAGCGGGGGCAGATGTAGTGCTGCAACTTATGAAATCTTTAATTAATATCTGCTTTTTAGACATATAAAACAGTTTTTTAATTTCGTAATATGGTGCCTTGATTATGTCTACTTCGCGATGAAATTTTAGCTCTCTCTTAATATTTGGCTTATCGAAAAACAATTTTAATTAATAGGACATGTCTATTTCCTCTTGCAATATGTTTGGTTTAAATATTGGTGTCTCTTCAGATTCAATTTCTTTTATTAAATTCTGGTTTTCGTCATATGAAATTAGAAGATCTTCTTAAGTTTACTCTTTTTCTATTCTCATGTATTCGTGCAACTCATCCAATGTAATATTAATTAATCCTTCACCTCTAACCGGATGCGCCAAAGCAACCACTTGGTCTAATTCAGCTTTTACCTCTAATACATCATGTAAGCCTTTGACACCCGCCAGCTTCAATTTTTTCTAGGATGCTTGGAGTGTATTGTGCTTTAATTCCTTAATAGTTTTGGCTATAAATTATACACAATTCTTCCATATTTCGGTAACTGTTACATCTGCTCGGTTATCTGATTTATCTATGCTGAATTCAAATGTGACCCACTCTGGTCTAATAGTTGCGATGTTATATTATCTGGTAAGAATATTCCTTTGACGTAAGGATGACTAAGTTCTGGTGGGCGACAGAGTGGATTATCAATGATAAGCAAAACTTTGAAACCAAAATTTGTTTATTTAAGTATATAGTGCAACTTGTAGAACAAACATTTAAAAAAACTATTCTCTAAACTAGTTTGAAGTCATACAAGCTTTTCGGCTTGCTCTCCAATATGCCGGCAATTTACTTTTATTGACATTTTTAATAGCACGAGAGCTTAATGCTCGAAGAAAGAGCATAGGTTTTGTTACTAAATCCCCCCGATAGATTATTGCAAAATAATATGAAATGCGATGTTTCGTATCTTTAAATTCTTGTGTTTTTTTCAATGCATCGTTTAATTTCATCCTGTAACGTCATGTCGCGATATCGGGTACCAGTAATAGTCACTGCTTGACCAGCCTCATTTTCAAAAACTATGGTCCAATGATGCCTTCAGCCCAAAATCCGCTCTAAAAAGTGATACGTTGTAGATGCATTTGTTTTTCGACAATCTAATGTGGGTTTCCGAACCCCAAACACGGTAATTTTGCCGATTAACAAAGCAAAGAAAGCAAAATATCTGCTTTATTGGTTATAGCGATTTTGATCGAAAAATCAGCATCCAACAACTGTTGATATGTTCAATAATCCATTCATCGAGCCTTCTTCGTTGAGCATGGTCATTAGGCTCCAGTTGTTGTGTTAAATGAATTTTATAAGCAAGGAGACATAGATGTTTTGTGAGTATACGCTGTAGAGAGCTTCTTGCAATTTGCAATTCTTGTCCACGACGCCAAAGTGATGTTTTGGGATTTTCACCAACACTTCCTCACACTACTTTGATATTGACATTTGAACGGCTTGGTTTTGGACGATCAGTGTGTTTAGTGTCTCCAACTGATCCAGTCTCCCTAAATTTTCCTATTAATATCTTCACAGTTGACGAAATTAAAACGGTATTCCGATCATATTTTGTATGCAATTTTCGAACTGTGGCCGCCAAACTTTCATTATTTTTGAAATATTCTTCAATAATGAAAACACGTTGTTGTATCGCGTAACGCTACATTTTTACTAACCCTAAACTCTCCGCTGTCAAATTGTTTTTTTTTAAGGGTTGTCAAAAATTTAGTCTAGCTAATAGTAGTGCCGAACATAGCTCAAGGCGTGGAAGCGTTTGTTGTTTAATGGGCGCTTCTTTGGTTTTGGATGAAATCATTGTTGAGAAAGCCAACTTGGAGGATGGAATATCTGACTTGCTTTCGACAGAACTGTTCTTTTAGTAAAATTTGTGGAGTCTGACAGTTGAAATGTGAACATAAAGGAGTCAGCTCTTGGATTCCAATTGATGCCTAAAACTTTTACGGATTCTGAATATTTTTTTGTATATTCTGGATATCTTTGTTATTTTCTTGTTGGTGTTCGTTAGTGGTTTTGTTTAATTTACTCTCATTATGTTGCATTTCCACTTTCTGAGGTGAAATCCATAGTCTTGTAATATTCGGTTCACATTTTTTATCTACCCCAGTCATCAGATCATCTACGTATATGTCGTTAACAATCACTTCTGCCGATGCTAGACCGTAGGTGACCTTTACCAGACTAAAGCGACAATTAGATTTAGATAGATCGAAACAATACGGTAGTTTTTGAAATTTTGAGCCATTTGAATGCACCCAGACCTGGCAGTACATCTTTTCCACGTCTGCGAAAAAAGCGATCTTATGTTTTCTGAAGTGCTGAACTATTGCCTATAAACTAGTAGATAGTCGTATTCGATCCATCGAATACGACTATCTACTTACTAGTTGTGCTAGAGGTTTTCAGCACACCATGGTGTGGTAAATCTAACCCGCTCTCAGTTGCCTTTGGTGGAGAGATCTCAACCGCGTGGTTGTGGTTTTCGTATTCGGTCATGAATTCATGGTTTAGCTTTGCAAATATGGGGTCACTATTGAAGCGGCGTTCCATACCTCGAAGCCTTTGCTGCAGATAACGAGTTCCCTAATTAATTGGGTAATTTATTAAACGGAAGTTTTACAAAGAATCAACCACATGGGTTCCTCTGTATGTTTTCCAAAAAATGATTTTCGAAAAAGGTTTCGGTGATAAAATCTTTGTTTCAGAATCAACAGACTTTATCTCCCAGAATCTTCTTAGACTGTGATCAATTTTTACGTTATCATTTTCTATATTTTGTTGGGCTGTCAATGTACCTTGTTGCTGGTCTTTAGGTGAACTGGATTGCCCCGGATACTACCCAGCCAAACACGGTTTCTTGTAAAACAGCGACTCTAGTTTATCTATACATCTACCCAAGAATTTAACAAATTCAGCAAAATTTGGATTAACGAGGTCTGTCGTGTCTTCTGACCAACGAGTTTTTGATTTTCATTTAATTTCTGCATAAGGATGTAAATAAGCCAGGGATCCCTCGTCTCTGCTACATCACCAAGTGCCCTATTTCGACGGATATTTTGGATAATTTGTTTCAGTTCGGGTTGATGAATAACATCACCAGAAGTAATTTTAATTAAAGATGATTTTACTTCTTGAACTGAATTTTGAGCTTGTGACTCGATTTTGGGATCTGTTTGATAGAGAGAGATGTGGTGTGCGAGATGAAATTGTTTCGCAAAAAGGTTGGCTTTATCGGATTTTGTATACGCTACTTGATCATTCAATTTTTAAATCGCTGCATGCCCTTATTGTTAGCAATTGAAGCACTGCGTGTACTCCTTGACTGCTGGTGAAAAGGTTCCCATATAACTACGTAGTTACACAGCAACTCATATTCCTCTTGGAGCTCCTTGATGTTCGTTGTCCCTCTTGCAAAACACGCAACAAACAACGGTACATCTGACTTCGTTTTGCGGTTTGCCACTTATTTTACTGCAACTCCCTCGTTGGTGATGACCGCTTTCACTGTCTCAGCCTTTACATAATAGAGGCCGAGAATTACGGCGGCGTATTCTCGTTTACTTTCGGGAATGTATGAGTGGACCTGGTCCGCCAACCTTTTTGTTGTTCTTAATTTTAGGCGATTCGTCCGGTACGATTAAGAATTTTCGCGGTAAAGTTGGTAATTCCGATGACGCTCGCGAAATACAAGCAATGACTTGACCTCCACCATCTTGCAGTCCACAATGATGGGAGGGGCCTTATCCACAGGCTCCACAACACGAGCATTGTTAAGAGGCTCAAATTGACTGCCGACTGGATATTTGCCATTATCACAAAAACTTCACAAAACAATTGAAAAAAAAACAATTTAATTTATGTAAGCACAATTTTAAAAAATTAATAATTTTTAAAAACACGACTGTAATATTCAGCGGTTAAATATTGTTAACTAAACAATATTGTGCTATATAAACATTAATTCGACCGCAGCATTAGACTCCAACCACTAACACTCGGAAGTAAAAATGTCAATAGAAGGAGCCCAACACTAAAGTCGATCAACAATTATATAACTACTCAACAACTAGGTTCTTGACAGTGCTAACTCTTTTTCTGGCAGTCCTCCTCCATGTGCATGTCAGTGATGTTTTTAGCGCGTTATTCTGTTATCCTAAGTTTATTTAAAAAAAAGCCCATAATATATTTCGATTGGTCGACACTGTGTCATATGTGGTTTAATTTGATGTATGGTTCATAATGTGCTCCAGCCAAATCTGACCAAAACCTCGCCAGACCATCATGCTTTCGGAGGAAGGGTAAAAGGTAATACTTTAAACATTCGTTTCCATACACTTTCGCATTTATTGTGTCAGTAGTCATGCATTCGTGACGTATTTGAGCGTGATCCGAGATCCGCTCAGACATATTGTTTGCCAAATGTGATGTTTTGCGTACATTTGACAATGGCAATTGATGTTTTCGAATACTTAGCTTGGGTGTGTAAAGAAATCAGCATTCACGAGTATTTTTCATTGCCCAAAATCTAACATGAATTTTTGCATAGTTATTCTGTCACTTTAAGTATTTTCTGCTTCTTACGTGTTGTTAACGCTGTTTAACTTTCTGGACCATAGTTGTATTAGTTTACCATTTTTTGGCAACTTATTTTGGTTTTCGGGAAGCGAATAAGATTTTCAGCTCCTTTGAGATGAAATGATGAAGACCTTGCGGGTTTTTATGCCATTCGTCAACAATAATTTTTTTCCGGCGCTCTTTAGTCATTTTTCGAAGCTAAAACATGTTTCATCTCTATTAATATAAAAAAGCTACTGCGATTAGAATTAGACATCATGACAAAACAACATCATTTAAAATTGTAAGAATTTTTCATTTGAATCACGTTTTGTTAATGTTCAGATTTATTTCCAAAAGCCTTCCACAATACAGTTAAGTAAATTTACGGAAAAGAATTTTTCTTCCACATTGTTCTTTTTATTAAATATAAGATCAACTTTTATGTACAAGGCAATAATAACAAACCACCTACTGCGGTAACAATTTTTTAACCCACTATACGTCTCAGTTTAGGATACAACATTTTTTTGTATTTCTATTTTTCATTACAATTTCTGTTGTTGTTCTTTGATGTTGATGAAAACATATCGTATATAGTCAGTTTCTTTGATATTTATTATTCATCTTAAGTAGTTAAAAAATAAAATAAATTATTACAGTGCTCTTTATGTGAATTTTGTGATATATTCTTTTTTAAAAGATCGAATAAACAATTTGTTCATTAAAATATGTGCGCGATTTGATATTATCGAGTGCAAAGTGAATATTAAAATTGATTGTGTAATTTTTTCGTTTGCTCAACGGTGGAAAAAAGTACAAAACTACAAAAATTTGTTCTAAAAAGCTAAAAAAATAAAAGTAAAAGTAAAAGTGATCTATTTGGTATTTTTAAGTCACGATCGTACGATCGATCGATTTAAATATATTATCTCAATAAAAAAAAAAATACTTGATCGCGAAAGTTCTATATAAACGATATATAAGAAATTACCATTTATGTAAGCTAAACATTTTATTATAAAACGAACGATCAAGAAAAATTTTTAAATACGGTTGCGTGGTTCGTAAAAGTGTTACGGCGTGTTTTGTGACCAAAAATGACCAAACATCAAATAGAACAACAGATTAAAAAAATTGATTCATTATTTGGCGACAATCGTAAATCAACTAGTGTACAGGTGATCGAATCGAATAAGGATTACAGGTGCGATGTCCATGGACGTCGGATTAGTAATGGTGGTGGATCGATGTTTAATTTAAATAAACGCGATTCGATTGGTTCGACCACATCGATAAATCGGCGAACGAGCGATGCAAATAATAATCATACAAGTCATATTGGACCAAGACGTGAAAGTATGCCCGTACTAAATGCAACGGCCAGTTATTATAATCGTGTTTATACGCCAAAGAAAAATGCATCGGACACAATAAATCCGTCAGCATTTCCGTCAATATTACGAAAATCATCGATTTCATTGTCACAAAATACATTAAGATCGCCGGGTCACCAAAACAATACAAATAGACAAAATTTAACAAAATCACGTGAAAGCGTTTACAGTACGATGACACTTGATCGTAAACCAAAAACTACCATGATAAATAAACGAAACAGTTTTTCTGGTGTGGATTTAAGAAGGGCGGATGGTGGTGGTAACTTTAATAATAATACCACTACCGGAAGTAGTATATATTTACGTCGTGATTCGGCTGGCCAAACCAATTTAGTTCGACGCGACAGTATTGGTTCGGCAAATTCACGTCGCAACTCTATAAATACAACGTTGAGCAATTCCAAATCAAATTTAACGGCGTCAACACGTCGCATCGATGTAATACCGCGAGATTATGTAAGCGGAAATGGAAATAATAATAATATTAGCTACACACATAGTCCTAAATGTCCAGCCGCACAACCAGAAATACATTCAATTTTACGTAAAAAATCATCAAATATTAGTGTCAGTGGCCCCGACGATTATTTACCATCTGATAACGAAGATATGTTATTGACCAAAGAAAATTTAAAAAAACACGTAACTCTACTTGAATCGAAAAATGATTTATTTCGAGCGCATGCAAAACGTCGATCATCGATCGAGTCGACGGGCGGAAGTAGTGGAACACGACGTTATTCAATGGATTCGCTCGATTTAAGACGTAGTTCGTTGGATTTTCGCGATTCGGATACAACATCGTCCGGAAATGATAAGGTTAGTTTCGGAGCGGAGGTGGATTTATTTAAAATTATAAATCATATATATGTATATTGTATTAGACAAGGTTGATATGTGCTTTTCGAGTATTATATATAGTTCAAATGGTCCGAACTCGTATATGTGGGTTATATATGTTTTACATGTTTCATTGAAGGCAGTCGACTATTAATATTAATTATATATATATATATATATATATATATATATATATATATATATATATATATATATATATATATATATATATATATATATATATATATATATATATATATATATATATATATATATATATATATGTATATATATATATATATATATAAGCGCGCAGATATATCCCCATTGCAGCAACATCTGAATTAATATCACGATCAGCAAATAAATTGAAATAAATTATATTTAATTGAACTCGATATAAAAATAAAATTGATCGATAATTGCTGTGTAATTACATGTGTGTGACGCCAATTGTTTGTCACATACGTTGTTTATTAGTAAATAGTGGGTGCACAAAACTTATATAATATATACTACATATATACTTTAAAAATTCAGTCATGACCACAAATGTGTTAACGCGATATAATAAAACACATAAAAGGTCATTCGTGTGCTGCTCATATATACATTGCATTTGCCATTTAAGAAATGCTATAGCTACTAACCCAGTTTATTCCATCGAAACTTTTTTCAAACATTTTCATTTTTCTTTGTTCTATAAAATTACGATTTTGTTCCGTCACACGATTACAGCATATGATGTTTGAAACCCTTGAGAATTTGGTCGTAAAATACCAAAATTGCAGCCCACACCGCATACAAAAAAAAAACAAAATAATACGAAATCGGTGCGTAATATTTATCGTGTATATAAGGCGATCTACGATGATCCATTTGAGGTCGATCAAGTTAAGAAAAAACAAAAAAAAAAATTGGCGCCAATTTAACCAAAATATACGGAAACATGTATTATTACTTAAGTAAATAGATGCGCACGGTTGCCTTGTTACGCGATAAGTGAATATTTTTGATTTCTTTATTTATTTTTTTGATTTAAAATAATAAGCTGGGGAAGTGATGAGATCATTTCTTTTTAAAAATATGTATGAATATTATATATATAAATGACAATGGCGATTGATGGTATATTAAGAAATGTCATCTTCACACTTTAATGATTTAAAAAAATGAAATAAAATTACCTTATATGGGTTGCGATTGTTCGACTATATTTAAATTGGTCTGAAATACGACGCGATCGTGATCTTTAACTATGACATTCCTTTATTATTATTTTATGTTTTTTTTTTTATTATTACCTAGCACCTTAATCTAATCTTACTTTCATGTTCTATATACAAACTTGACCTAAATACGAACGTATAGATTTCCCGTTTTGTATATGTGATCGCGTAAATAAAAAACATATTTATTTTACGCAAAATTATCAATTATATTTTAAGAATTACGCGGTTCGTCAACAATACCAAATATGACATATGTCAAGGTTTTTTTTATTTTCATTTTATATACCTTGATCAGAGGTTAACGTAATTGTGTCATACGGTAATTATTGTGCGAAATAAATTTCTTACACAAACACAAGTGCTGATCATCTCCGTCATTAAAAATTTCTAATATATGTATTCGATCATCTCGTGTGATCATTAATCAAAAACGGAAATTCTTGTTTTTGTTTTCTTTTGTTATTTTATATTATGTCTTAGAGGTGGGTCTATTTATTATAAAATACCGTTGAATGAATGGTATTTAAAACTTGTGTTATAAATTATAATCATAACTATAATACAAAAATGAGTCATATATGTGTGAAATAATATATAAAACCACAAGTATTTCCTCTTGGTGACTCCGTGCATATTATTTTATGGTATAACATACTAATCGATCATATAAACAAATAAATTGACATATAAGAGAGATCATTGGCATGGTTCTTTTGTTTTAGTAATATTTGATTACGTTTATATAATACGCGTGCGCCTTAAAAATAAAATGAAAATTAATAAATTTATAACCATTTTTGTGTTTTGAATATCGTTTAGTAGTCCACCCCCATCTATATATATATATATATATATATATATATATATATATATATATATATATATATATATATATATATATATATATATATATATATATATATATATATATATATATATATATATATATATATATATATATATATATATATATATATATATATATATATATAAATAAGATTAGTGTCGAAGAAACTCTATCTTGTTATGTCCATTTTGCTTTTAAAAAAGTCGTTGCCCACTATCGATCGTTCGAACGCAAGGTTTACTTGTATGTGTATATATAAGTGATGCATATTCGTTTGTTGTGCGGCATCCCCTTAAATAGTCAAAGAATTTTTTGCTGTAATGCACTTGTATAATTATTCTGTTTCTCTATTGTATATATGATCACCGCGCGATCAATACAACTTATACGTGATTACGATTTACATTATATGGTGGCACGAACTGACGTAGAAAAAACGCATATTTATTATAAGAAAATGATTAATGTGACATACGTGATGATTAATATTTAAATTATTAAGGAATTTTTAAATCAATTTTGCTAAAAATTTAATTAAGATGTAAATGCATTCGGGCACGATATGTTTGAATGCAAATTAATGTGCTTTATATATGTACATACAATCTTAAAGTTAATAAATAAAGGTTAAATGAAGGCGGTTCATCGTTTTTGTTTATTGATTGAAAATCACTATCTATATATATAGAATAAGATCACGTTAAAAAAAATGTAATATTGAAAATCACACGTTTTCAATATTGCCTAGGCGATCTTGAAATAATTGACGATAATCTATTGAAATATATTTTCAGCTTAATTCTTATATATGCTGCTGTTGATAACTTTCCTTCAACTCCTTCTCCTGTGTAAAATCGCCAATTAAAAAATGACGCAGTGAGTTCATACTTCCAAAAACATATGTCAAAACTACTCTCTTCTAAACACCTCTCGACATCAGCATTAATACTGCTTTAAAATTTTCATACATGTTTACAGATGTTCAAAAATGAATGAATAGTCAATAACACACGTAATAGTGGTCCGATTTTAATGACTGACACTTTAATCGAAAGCTCTCGATATCAATATTAAATACTGCTATAAAATATTATTACAGTTTCACAAACTATTTTTAAGCATAAAAATTGGTAATGGGGTAAGCTTTACAGATGTTCGAAAATGAATGAACAGTCAATAACACACGTAATACTGGTCCGTTTTTGATGACTGATACCTTAATCGAAGTCTCTCGACATCAGTATTAACACTGTTATCAAATATTCATATATTTTCACAAATCGATTTTAAGCAGAGAAATTCAAAAATTGGTAAGCCTTTTGATGTTCGAAAATAAATGAATAGTCAATAGCACATGTAGTAGTGGTTCGATTTTAAAGACTGATACCTTAATTGAAAGCTCTCGAACTCAGTATCAATACTGCTATAAAATATGTATACATTTTTTTTAAATTTAATACATTTTCTTACATTTTATATCATTTTCACAAATCATTTTTAAGCATAAAAATTCGGAAAGGGGTAAAAGCCTTTATAGATGTTCGAAAATGAATGAATTGTCAATAACATACGTAATAGTGGTCTGATTTTGATGACTGATACCTTAATCGAAAACTCTCGACATCAGTATTAAATACTGCTATAAAATATTATTACAGTTTCACAAACTATTTTGAAGCATAAAAAATCGGGAAGGGGAAAGCCTTTACAGATGTTCGAAAATGAATGAACAGTCAATAACACACGTAATACTGGTGCCATTCTGATGACTGGTACCTTAATCGAAAACTCTTGACATCAGTATTAAATACTGCTATAAAATATTATTACAGTTTCACAAACTATTTTTAAGCATACAAATTTGAAAAGGGGTAAAAGCCGTTACAAATGTTCAAAAATGAATGTTTAGTCAATAACTCACGTAATAGTGGTCCGATTTTAATGACTGACACCTTAATCGAAAGCTTGCGATATCAGCCCTAAATACTGCTATAAAATATTATTAGTTTCACAAACTATTTTTAAGCATAAAAATTTGAAAAGGGGTAAAAGCCTTTACAGATGTTCGAAAATGAATGAATAGTCAATAACACACGTAATACTGGTCCGGTTTTGATGACTGATACCTTAATCGAAAGCTTTCGACTATTCGAATATAAATACTGCTATTGGTTAGTATCGAAAGGAGCACCAACTTTTGATGTAGTAAATTTTTTGAAAGTTTTATAAATAATTGAATTATTAGCAAGGTTTTTGCCTTTATAAATTGATTGATAAGTTAGTAATTCTGATAGATACAGTTACTGGATCTAATACATTAAATGATGTAATTTAGAAATTTTTTGACATTTAGGTCGGGTTTTTAATTTTTTTTTCAGTGGCTTCATTCATTAATTTAGTAAGCGGTTCGATACGAGGTTCAATTGCAACCAGGTTGTTTCTTGATTTACCCTCAGTTGACATGAGTTTGTTGTCAATATAATACCTAAAGTTATCTCAGTCTGCATTTTATGTATTCTTAAATTATATTCTCCTCAACAATTTGAGTAATTTTAAGATTTTTAGAAACATTAGTGCCAACATTATTATGATAGCTAAAAATAAAATATTGGTCGACCGAAACAATTTGCCAAAAGTAAATTTAGAACAGCGCGTGAACGAATGATTACCATCACCAATACCAACCGATGTAGCTGTAAAGTTTTCCTGAATAAATCCTTTTAAGGGCGAAAATATGCTTTAATTCGATATCATTAAAATTCCATAGCATCACATTCCAAAAAGTTTCTGGGATAGAGAAAACAATTCATTTATGATCTTTGAGGCTTAATTAGAATGCTCAATATTTCTAGGTGCCTAAGATATGTTTTATTTTCATCAATTTATTTGCGTATTATCAAGAGGATACATGACTATAAATGTTTGATATTTTCAAAATTGCATAGCTGGCTGTTTACGTTTGGTTTCCCAGCTTATTCTGTTTTTAGTAGTATTCTCAGGTACGGCTGTAAAAATGGAAGTTTTTTTTGTTTTTATTTTGTTAACTTTTTTTCGGTCAAATCGGCTTTTATTTCATCCAGCGGAGTATCTTGATGAAAAGTCTAGAAGACAAGTCATTATTTATAAAACACCTTGTTCAAAGCTTAATATAATGGCAATTTGATAGATGATCTTGTGGAGGTAAGGTCTAATCGTAAAATTAGGTGCCACAATTATACCAACAAGAAAACTATCGATGGTCAGCCCTAACATTGTAACTCTTCATAAAATCAATTGGAAAGATCTCAGTCCGTCCCAAAAAATAAATCCCCAAAAAAGTGAATAAGAAAAACCTGGTCAAATTTTCCGAAGAAAAAAATTCTTATTCTAATGTTCTAAATGTGGTATACCTATAGTTATATAACTATAGTTATATTTGTGAAAGTCAATTATAGTAGTATTAAGGCTCGTTTATTATCAAACATAATTTGCTAAAACTTTAAATAAAATCTAGGCTAAACTTTGATGTTTGCTATATAGGTTGTGAAAAAAAGGGTCTGACTAATGCACTCTATAAATAAATGCTCTCAATTAATTTTACTATAGATCATCGATCAAAGTATAAATTAAGCTTCACAGCCTTTTATATTGTTTTTATGTTTATAACGGCATCAACTTAAATACTTGTGTCTATTTTCTAAGTATTCCGTACAACTTTAATTTCACTACTATTTAAAAATGGTTTCCGGCTTCAAAGCTAAAATTATGCCATCACTTTTTAACTGTTCCGATTGACTCTTATCAGATATTCTTCTATTTTGAATATGAAATTACATTTAACAGACTTAAACTTAATCTATTCAATTCGGAAACTTGTAGTCCGATGCTGTGGACTGAATTATTGCCTGAATTATGCCGGGATTATTAAGTTTTCAACTAGAGTAGGTTTAATATTATAAGGATTTTTGCACTTCTAATTGCTTTGAATAAGTTGTATTTGTTTTTTTTTTCATCCGACGAACGAACCATATATTACCAAAATTTGATTTAACATTTTTAAATAACTCTAAATAATCAGTTATATAAAAATGGCACTTTATTTACTTGCACCCGTTTTTCTGAGTATTTCTTAATTTGCAGATTTATGGTTTACTATTTTGCAAAAAAAATAGTCCAGTTCCCAGCGAGTTTAATTGTTTTTTCGCCTTTGCCAGAATAATTAAATTTAATTTAGATCATTCAAAGCTTTACTTAAATTTGAAGGTTTTGAACTGACTTAACAGGACCTATACGCATATTATTGTATAGCAGATAATTATAAAAAAATCGATGAAAATGAACGTGAAAGTAAGGGTTTTGCAGTAACTTTAGAGGGAATGGTATCAAAACATGTTAATAGGTTTTATCAGATACTTTGTAATTCCCAAAAAAAGATGTAAAATAGGTCATGGTCATATAAAAAGTCTCCGAGGTTTTTCAGTCACTGAAAAAGTCGATGAAATTTTGCAACTGATGGAGCAAGTCCGGCACGCAAGCTGTCAGGAAATATAGCAGAGGCAATAAACATCAACCATATGACAGTTTGGAATCATTTGAAAAGAGCAGACTACGAAAAAAGCTCGATGTTTTAATGCTACGTGAATCAACGCAAAGAAATTTGATTAACCGAATTGACATCAGTTATATGCTGCTGAAATGCAACGAAATCGAACCATTTTGAAGCGCATCATTACTCTCCACAAACGAAATCAAAGCCTGGATTGACGGCAAACAAAGTTATGTTGAGTGTTTGGTGGAATTCGAAGGGAGTTGTCCATTATAAGCTGCTGCAGCGTGGCGAAACCATCAATTCGGTTCTGTACTGTGCACAACTCAACCGTTTGAACGAAGCAATCCAGAAAGAGCGTCTAGAATCGGCCAACAGAAAGGGAGTTGTGTTCCATCATGATAATGCGTGGACACACACATCTTTGATTACTCGGAACAATATGGCGGAACTTGGTTGGGAAGTTTTCATGCATCCTCCGTATAGCCCGGACATTACCCCGTCTGACTACCATTTGTTCGGAAAACTCTCTTGATGGTAAAAAATTAAAAGACCGAAGCGCCGCTAAAAATTTTGGCCAAGTTTATCCACGATAAACTACAGAAGTTCTACACCGATGGAATTTTGAAGCTACCCGAAAATGGCAAAAGGTCATAGATAATAATGGACGCATAACTCTTTTGGCATTTGCATTTGATATTAAACTGAAAAAAATGATTAGTTTTACTAAATAATGTCCGATCAATCCGATCATCAGATCAAGTGCACTTATTTTGTCTCTTGTTTCTTTCACGGTGAAATCATTATTGTGTTATATTTATCGCTATAACTAAGTTATCGCTGGTCCATCGGCTGACGAAATTTTTATTAGTATTAAATCGTTATCCTGATTATCAATCTTAGATATTCTGCTTCATCTCAAGCTAAACAATAAGCTTTAAGTGCAAATCGAAACAATATCTTAATTGTTGTAACATTATTTCAATATGTTGCTCTGTTTTGCTCGAAAATTTTGACATAAAGTACCTTACCGTTTGAGTAAATCTTGGTACCAAATCTTGGTAATTTTTATATTTTTTACATTATCTGACATTTATTATTTCCTGTTTTTTTGTAGCAAAATTTGAAAATTTCTAGTCTACCTCTTGTTATGTTAGGACACAAATTTGTACAAACAATTCGATTGTTTTCAATCGACCAAGGTTCCCAATCACAATTATACATATGAGAGTTAAAATATTGTGTAAGTGTAACAAAAAACTAAAATCGTTATGTTGTGTAAACCGTTCATATTTTCCAGACAATTTCCACAGTCAAAGTTATTGTGTTTTTTATAAGTAAATTCATATTTTTTATAGATTTCATTACTAATCAAATAATCAACCGGGTGCTTTGTCTAAGACTGAAAGAAAATTATTTTAAAATTTTCCTAAATATACGCACATTTCATGATGGAGAGACTGATTATAAAATCGTCCTATCTCATAAATTAATTTTTAGGGCCATTTCCGGTGTACATAACACTGTTAAAGTTTTAAATTTGTAGAGATAACACTAGTATAACACGGTATTTAGGTTTTTAGAATGTGAATTAGAGTCAGAAGATAAAAAGTCAGTATATAAAGAATGGTAAATGTATTAAACTTAATGTGTCACATGCTTTGAGGCATCTCGTTGGAATTACCTTTCGGCAAACGTTCACCATATAGTATTTCTAATCAACTTTTCCAAGAAGTATAGCCTAATCGTTTTTCCAGTTTATTTTTTGCATCAAACAATGACTAATTAAAGAATGTGCCTGATAGGTTCATAGCACACAAGAAAGTGGTTCGATTCGGCTAATTGACATCGAAAGCACTCAATCTTGGAACAAATATAGCTTCAAAATATCTAAATGTTTCTCAATCAATAAATCAATCAATTAAAATTTGAATGGGTAGTATTTTGAAATATTTTAGAAAGGCCTAGCTCCTATGAACGATGATAAATTGAGATCGTATCTTAAGTCTCACTTTTGTTGGCTACTCGTTTCATCCAATTTGTTCGCTATCATTCAAATTGAAGTCGCAAATGGGATATGGTCTCGATCAGAACACGTTCTTAATATTTTTGATACTTGATGCCACCATAAGTATCTTAATCATCGCTAAACGACCTATGACACTATCTTCCTGAAATATAAATAAAAGTAAAACATTTTATTCTACTTTAGAGTACCGCCTCTAAAGACTACCACCAATGAATGTCGAGCATGCTTTACATCCATTTATTTTTTTACTCCCAAAACACGTCACAACACTCAATTCACATAAAATTATAAAAAATTATCTAAAAGATTCTAAAAAATTATTAAGCACGAAAATCAAATGAAATAACCGTTGTTAAACTGAAAAACTACGTCATTGTAATTATAAGAAAATCTAATTAATACATTACATTACAACTCTAAACTCTAAAATTTATATAAATTACAGAAAAAAAAATCTTTTAACACTTAAACTAAGTGAAATAACCGTTAAACGTGTTTTATGCAATTAATTTGTTTCTCCACTGATTCAGCGTTAAAAAACTTTATATGTTGATTCATATAGTATGTATTTAGCTATTCCGCTTTGCTTTCCGCTTACCTTGGGTAGGGGCTAGATAAAATAGGATGTTGATTCCAATGATGATGTATAACGTTGTGTAGTGTTGCACATGACGATGTGTAACTGGTAGATTGGTCTTTTCTGGATTTACTATTTTTTTTATACAGAATTTCAAAATTGCTTTCATTTGGTAGTGTTTGAAGCTTAGTGTTTGATCTAGTGACCAGTCTATCGACAAATTAATTATCGACAAGAATGATAAGTCAATCTTACTAGTGATTGTTTTATGGTTTTAAAGTAATCAAGACACACCCTTGTGTACATTAAAGTAATGTGGCTTATCTTCTGCAGTTGCTGTGTTTGGTAATATAACGCTTAAATTTGCCGCCTCGCAAGAGGCCACCTTGTAGGTGGAATATCATCTTCTTTGATCATTATCTATATGTTCACCTCAGGTTGTTGGAAGATTTTTTTCGTATTTGAAGGGTTTTAAGTAATCGGTTGACCAGCACTTCCAAAGTTGAACACATTTTTGTACTAATCTCCAGCGCTGAATAGGGGGATCTGTTTTCTTTCAGTATCTTTGAATCTGCCTGAGCAATGAAATAGCAAGTCTCCCATTAAAAAGTGACCTGGCGTTAGTATCATCTCCTGTGGATCTGCAGACATTGTCGTTAAGGGTCTCGAATTGAGTCATGCCTCGATTTGAGATGTATTTCACCAACTACTCGCTTGAGGTGGTGCTTTATTAATTTAACTACTGCTTCCCAAAGTCCTCTTAAATGTGGTACTGAGGGTGGTATGAAATTCCATAAGGTTCCGCCTGTATAACTATAGCATTTCTTGAAGAATGTGGAATAGCTTGTTTAATGGCTTCATGTTTTTTCCTGGTATGGGTCGGGCTCAAACGAAGTTTGTTTCATTGCTGAATAGATATTTTGACACAGTCCTCTTTATGCTATAAACCTCTTGAAGGCCGCTAAAAACTCAATTGAGGTTTGATTACTTACAATTTCTAAGTGAATTGCTTTAGTCGCAAATTATACAAATGTCAAATTTTAAGGCTCTCACTTGAATAGGGCCTACAAATTCTACTCAATTATACATATTAGGAAACAATAAAATACAGGAGGCCTCAGTTGGTCAAAAACAATACACAAAGCTGGTGGATTCACCCGACATAAATGGGTCGCTAAACATCAGTCCCTGATATGGAACCAATAGAACTACGGAACAGTGGTATTCTTGAGTTAAAATTTGAAAAAACAGTTAAACGATAGGGCTACGTCGGAATCCAGCAACAGATAATTTTGGATTTTGCAGTTCACTACCAATTTTTAACAACAAGAATTCGACCAAACGCAACTTGCTGTCTGACAGTGGAAAATTGTTGATCTCCTTGGATGGATAGTACCAATTACAATAGTGGCTAAATTATTGACTGCGCTACTAGAGTTGTACGTCCGAACGAATTAAAAAAACACACATTATTGTGGACTAGGTCAGCCAAGCTGCAACTAAACACAAAACTGTCACGACAACCGTTTATTGGTGAGAATATAGCAGACCCGAAATTGAACAGGTGTTTTCAGCTACAAGCTCCACAGTAGTCAATCCCTTTGAACAGCTGATAAAAATGATATCTAAGGTGAACCAATTATTCCGTATAATATGCTCCTGTCCGCGCCTCATCAAAAGATGTTTAAAAATGTAACCTGGCGAACTATTCCATCAGAAGGAGAGCTCAAGGAAGCCCGTGATAAAATATGCAGAATAATTTACCGTCAAGATTTTCAAGAAGAATTTAGGTGCATACACAAATACAGATCAGCATCTGCAAAAGTAATATCCTGTCACTTAATCCTTTCATTGACGAACAAGAGACACTTCGAATGGGAGGTCGCATAGCCAACAGCAAGACAACTGAGGGTTCCTGTACTGTTTTGTTTCCTGATATGAAATCGTCTACGCCGAAGTCGTTTAGAACAATTTCTAATGTGACTGGCATCCGGATACACTAATAATTTATCCCTTGCCAACTGTTGCAAAGCCCGCACGGCTAGCGTGGATAGAGCATCATTTCAGAGCTCAGTTTTACTGAACAGGCTAAAGAGCAGTCTGCTTACTGTCACCGTGTAACAAAGGAATTTTTACTGTCGGTTATTTCACCTTGGCACATTTTTTAGTGTCGCCTTTACGTGTATTTGTAAGCTCGTTCTCCGGCTTCTCCTGCAAGTAGATGATGACGGTCTCGTACTCTAACTCTATTTCATCAAATCACTGTTTTTTAAGTATTCATATTCAATTTCAGCTTCAGTACCATTGGCGGAAAACCTGATTTTGATTAAAGGAGTCACATGCTTCGGTTAGCTAATTTTTCCTGAAATTTATCGAGCAGCTCTGGTAGTTTCGACATGGTTTGTGCAATTTTCTCATCTTCACTATAAATTATGTAGAACGGGATATCTGATGCTTTATTTTCAAAATGCTCTCTGGCCTGCAGCTTTGGTGCAGCTTTTGGTGCGGATTGTCCTGGTTATTTTGCCTCAAGAGGTCATCTCTTTTTTATTCTTCTTGAAGTTCATTTTAATTTGATTAATGAGCTTTCCAGTGGTCGTCTACTCGCAAAGCGCATTAAAAAAGCATTAGAAAAGCGGAATTTGAATTCTGTTATTTACTGAACAAATTCTTGGAGAAAAGATCTTCTGCCCCGGTAATTTAATTTCGTAATAATTCATCTTTCGTTAAAGTGGAATAATACAACACAGCAATTATTATTATGGAATTAGTATTATTGTACTTATTCCCAACTGTGAGAAAAAAATCACAAATTTGTATCAAATTGTTCATATTGGGCCATCATTTCGTAGGCACAGAGGTCGCTTTCGGGTACGATGACATCTCGGTGTAAGCAACCACTTATCTCTTTCTGATTGTCTAGCAAAAGGAACAGCTAGAACTGTATTTCAAAGAACCGGATTATCAATATAGCACGGGCCTGCAATGGCTGTAAAACTGTTATTATTTATATTCAAAACCTTACAAATGTTTATGACATACATCGTAAAATAAATCGCCTAAATGTATACTACTCATAGTTTGTTTATACGACGAATACCAGTGAAAGTTTTATTCTTTACGCTACATTTTCTTAATGCACATCATAAAAACATAAATATTACCGACATTGAAATTTGTTGCTTATATGGTGGGGTTATCTGCGGGAATTTATTTTGAATTATAATGTGGATCCAAACAATATTATAAATATATATTTTCCACCCACCTATGCAAATCTTGAACAAATTTTACAACTTTGAATTCTAATAAGTGTATAACATTGACTAGTGTCATACTACCTAAATTGGTAATGACCATGTAAATAATATTGAATGGTAAAGTTGCATACAATATGTGCAATGTTAGTGAGTAAATGGTATGCGAGTATAAAAGTTGCGGATAAGTATAAGTGTAAGTAGTGAAAATTCATGAATATAGAATTATTCGATCATGCAGTACCTCCCAATCTAAGCACAACAAATTTAACCACTGTACGTCAATCACTCGATTAGTAAAGCGCGTTAGTAAATGTTTTCAAAATTTAATGGTTCGATAGCGTTGATTTTGATTTCGTTTCGATCATTATAAAATGAAAATACGATTTTCACTTTTTGTGGGTGGTGTCATTTTCCGTTTTGTTAATTTAATTTTATACACAATTTTTTTTTTTAATTTAATTAAATTAAACGTTTTTTTTTGTATTTCTTTCTAATTTTAGGTAAGCAAAATTGATATCGGCGTATTTATATCGAGAATTTGTAAGTTTATCATTTTGTTAATTTGCTTCGATAATTTATTCATCGAATGATCGTGATTCGCAATTTAATGCGTTAATTTGTGATTAAATTTTATGTGAGAGCTGAAGCGATTTATGTTTAAAAAAAAACCATAAATAAAATTTTACTTTCATTATACGAATTAATATATTTAATATATGACTTATTTACTATCAATCTTAATTTTGCAATTTTATAATTCCTTTTCTCCCCATCATATGCGACCACGGACCGCGGTCATCGATCGATTGATTAAAAAATTAACGTTTTTCTTTCTTTTTTTTTTTTCTTAAAGCATACTTTTATTTTATTTCTTTTTAAATGCCAAAAAGTAAAAGTAAAATCCATTAAAATAATTTAATTTTTGAATAGTTTTTTGCACAAAATGAATGTATGCACTATATTATTGTGTTATCACTATAATAAAATTATAAATTTAAATAAATTAATTTGATTTCGATTTCAATCGATTATATTTTCGATATACGTTGCAATGTGTGCGCGAATAGTTTTGACATCAACAGAATGATCTGTAGATTAGTTTACAAAAAAAAATTTTATGATTTTGTAATCTCCATTGAACTGTAAAGGTAATTTTAAAATTGGTATTTACTTTGACCTATATATGTATATAGCTATATACTCACCGGTTAAGTAAACGGATCACTTAAAAAAACTAAATAGCTATGTGATTAAAGTTTTTTACTTTTCACATAAAAATCGAATGGTTAAAATTTTTAGAATTTTAAAAATTTCCCAAAAATAATAACTAAATCTCAATTACCCAATAAAAATATAAGTTTCGTGTACACTATAGGAAGGCATGTAGGGCAGCATTTTAAAGGCTAAAAAACTAAGGAGGCTCAGGACTTCAAAAATGTGAGACTGTAGGAGGAATTGAGAAGGACACAAATTAGTTCTTGAAAACGTCTGTGAGAAAATTTAGTAGGTTTTAGAAACTTCTCCTCGTATAGGTAGAGTCTTTTTACCAATCCGATTTGATTTTAAATATAGTCTATAATCCTAGAAAATGGAGAAAGGTCAATGTAGTATTGACCTATAATTTTAACCAATGTAGGGATACCCGACAGTGAGGCGATCTGTCTCTCCTTCCATTCAATCAACTCATCTAAGTCAGCTAATATTAGTGTAATATTAGTTGGAAGCCTAACATGGTAGCAAGAATAAATAAAGCAACTAATGCGATGTATTTATGCAGGACCGTCATTAGTAATATGTTTAGCGCCTTAAACAGCAGCTAGTACACTGGCTCTATTCCGTTGAAAGTGTAACAGTTGTTTGACGTTTTAAACCCCAAGAAACAGCTGCTCCCTGCATGGTAAAAACATAGTCAGTGGTCGATTTTCTTTCGTCGAGATTACTGGCTCATCTGCATCACAATAGCCTCTAATTTTATTTGAAGGATTCTGATAGACCATTTTTTTATTGATCGTTGCTTATAAGTATCGCAGCACATGCTTAACTGCTGCTCAATCTTCCTTTACCTGATTTCTGCTATATCGATTCAACAAATTTACTGCATAGCAAATATCCGGTCGAGTTACCTGCGCTGCGAACAACAAACTACCAATTGCTTGCATATACGGCACATTTAACATCTCTTGTTGTTTGTCACTCGATTTCGGACATATGTAATAGAGGGATTGTTTGATTTAAATCCACTGGCGTAGAGATTGGATTGCAATGGCTCAATCGTAACGCGTTCAAGTCTGGTTCAGTTTTTGACTTAAATTCTTCTGGTCTTTAATTATCATTGAGCAGGACTTTGATTGTTCCTGAGCACTGATTTTCAACCTTGAACTCCAAAAAAGTGTTCAAAACTCGTTTTTTTTTTCTTTTAACGGAAAAACAAATACCTTTCCCCTGTAATCGTTGATAAATGAAGCAAAATATTTTGCCAATGGACCACAGACATTGAATGATCCAAATCTAGCAAATGTTCAGCACGATTACCAACACCTTTAAATGAAGCCACATGTTTGCTTCCCATTTAAACAATACATTTGTTGTTGCTTCCTATATGCTCCAATTTACTAATTACTGCACTACACACCTTTTTTAAATTTTCGTTACAAATGTGTCCTAATCGCTGATGCCACAAATCATTGTCTATTCTGCCACTCATTGCCGTTTCATTAATTGAAATTTCATTTTTATTTTCACAGTTAGGCAATATACAATCCGCAGCCGTTACACGTGTTTGACCAATGACGCCGTTGCTATAAGGTATTTGCTGCATTGAAAATTTTGCAATTTTCTTTATCAAATGCAGCACGATTGCCGTTTTTAATCATCTGACTTTCAGAAAGCAAATTTTCACACAAACCAGCATATTGAACATTCGTCAATGTTGCAATTGTTTTCGACGATCCACTTAATGGGGTTATGTTTACTTCAGCAACACAAATATAAATATATAAAATATATTAAATATTAAAATAATATATATCATATATATAATATATATAATATATATAATATATATAATATATATAATATATATAATATATATAATATATATAATATATATAATATATATAATATATATAATATATATAATATATATAATATATATAATATATATAATATATATAATATATATAATATATATAATATATATAATATATATAATATATATAATATATATAATATATATAATATATATAATATATATAATATATATAATATATATAATATATATAATATATATAATATATATAATATATATAATATATATAATATATATAATATATATAATATATATAATATATATAATATATATAATATATATAATATATATAATATATATAATATATAATATATAATATATAATATATAATATATAATATATAATATATAATATATAATATATAATATATAATATATAATATATAATATATAATATATAATATATAATATATAATATATAATATATAATATATAATATATAATATATAATATATAATATATAATATATAATATATAATATATAATATATAATATATAATATATAATATATAATATATAATATATAATATATAATATATAATATATAATATATAATATATAATATATAATATATAATATATAATATATAATATATAATATATAATATATAATATATAATATATAATATATAATATATAATATATAATATATAATATATAATATATAATATATAATATATAATATATAATATATAATATATAATATATAATATATAATATATAATATATAATATATAATATATAATATATAATATATAATATAAATAATATATAATATATAATATATAATATATAATATATAATATATAATATATAATATATAATATATAATATATAATATATAATATATAATATATAATATATAATATATAATATATAATATATAATATATAATATATAATATATAATATATAATATATAATATATAATATATAATATATAATATATAATATATAATATATAATATATAATATATAATATATAATATATAATATATAATATATAATATATAATATATAATATATAATATATAATATATAATATATAATATATAATATATAATATATAATATATAATATATAATATATAATATATAATATATAATATATAATATATAATATATAATATATAATATATAATATATAATATATAATATATAATATATAATATATAATATATAATATATAATATATAATATATAATATATAATATATAATATATAATATATAATATATAATATATAATATATAATATATAATATATAATATATAATATATAATATATAATATATAATATATAATATATAATATATAATATATAATATATAATATATAATATATAATATATAATATATAATATATAATATATAATATATAATATATAATATATAATATATAATATATAATATATAATATATAATATATAATATATAATATATAATATATAATATATAATATATAATATATAATATATAATATATAATATATAATATATAATATATAATATATAATATATAATATATAATATATAATATATAATATATAATATATAATATATAATATATAATATATAATATATAATATATAATATATAATATATAATATATAATATATAATATATAATATATAATATATAATATATAATATATAATATATAATATATAATATATAATATATAATATATAATATATAATATATAATATATAATATATAATATATAATATATAATATATAATATATAATATATAATATATAATATATAATATATAATATATAATATATAATATATAATATATAATATATAATATATAATATATAATATATAATATATAATATATAATATAATAATATATAATATATAATATATAATATATAATATATAATATATAATATATAATATATAATATATAATATATAATATATAATATATAATATATAATATATAATATATAATATATAATATATAATATATAATATATAATATATAATATATAATATATAATATATAATATATAATATATAATATATAATATATAATATATAATATATAATATATAATATATAATATATAATATATAATATATAATATATAATATATAATAT
>OY744477.1:71307426-71364926 GCA_963556175.1 Tipula confusa
ATATAATATATAATATATAATAATATATAATATATAATATATAATATATAATATATAATATATAATATATAATATATAATATATAATATATAATATATAATATATAATATATAATATATAATATATAATATATAATATATAATAAATATATAATATATAATATATAATATATAATATATAATATATAATATATAATATATAATATATAATATATAATATATAATATATAATATATAATATATAATATATAATATATAATATATAATATATAATATATAATATATAATATATAATATATAATATATAATATATAATATATAATATATAATATATAATATATAATATATAATATATAATATATAATATATAATATATAATATAATATATAATATATAATATATAATATATAATATATAATATATAATATATAATATATAATATATAATATATAATATATAATATATAATATATAATATATAATATATAATATATAATATATAATATATAATATATAATATATAATATATAATATATAATATATAATATATAATATATAATATATAATATATAATATATAATATATAATATATAATATATAATATATAATATATAATATATAATATATAATATATAATATATAATATATAATATATAATATATAATATATAATATATAATATATAATATATAATATATAATATATAATATATAATATATAATATATAATATATAATATATAATATATAATATATAATATATAATATATAATATATAATATATATATAATATATAATATATAATATATAATATATAATATATAATATATAATATATAATATATAATATATAATATATAATATATAATATATAATATATAATATATAATATATAATATATAATATATAATATATAATATATAATATATAATATATAATATATAATATATAATATATAATATATAATATATAATATATAATATATAATATATAATATATAATATATAATATATAATATATAATATATAATATATAATATATAATATATAATATATAATATATAATATATAATATATAATATATAATATATAATATATAATATATAATATATAATATATAATATATAATATATAATATAATAATATATAATATATAATATATAATATATAATATATAATATATAAATATAATATATAATATATAATATATAATATATAATATATAATATATAATATATAATATATATATAATATATAATATATAATATATAATATATAATATATAATATATAATATATAATATATAATATATAATATATAATATATAATATATAATATATAATATATAATATATAATATATAATATATAATATAATATATAATATATAATATATAATATATAATATATAATATATAATATATAATATATAATATATAATATATAATATATAATATATAATATATAATATATAATATATAATATATAATATATAATATATAATATATAATATATAATATATAATATATAATATATAATATATAATATATAATATATAATATATAATATATAATATATAATATATAATATATAATATATAATATATAATATATAATATATAATATATAATATATAATATATAATATATAATATATAATATATAATATATAATATATAATATATAATATATAATATATAATATATAATATATAATATATAATATATAATATATAATATATAATATATAATATATAATATATAATATATAATATATAATATATAATATATAATATATAATATATAATATATAATATATAATATATAATATATAATATATAATATATAATATATAATATATAATATATAATATATAATATATAATATATAATATATAATATATAATATATAATATATAATATATAATATATAATATATAATATATAATATATAATATATAATATATAATATATAATATATAATATATAATATATAATATATAATATATAATATATAATATATAATATATAATATATAATATATAATATATAATATATAATATATAATATATAATATATAATATATAATATATAATATATAATATATAATATATAATATATAATATATAATATATAATATATAATATATAATATATAATATATAATATATAATATATATAATGCGATTTCCAAATCTTATAAACTAAACATATACAGTCCATGAAAATTAAACAGTGATGGATTCGAATTTAATGTTTTCCTGAAATATTTCTCACGATTAGATACAATAAAAAAATATCTTAAACCATAAACAATAACAAGACATTTGTTGTATGAAAGTTTTGCGTGCATAATGCATAAATCGGGTTTGTCGCTTTTTAATTGCTTAAAATATTTGAAGTCTTTCGTTTCGGTCAACTTTGTATTTTGTAATTTGTACAGTAACCATTACATTAATGTTGTTGCACTACTTAATTGCATGTTTGGAATTTATTGGTTGAGTGTCGGAGATACCGATTCTTCTAAAATTAAACGCGTACGCGAAAAACCCTAATGTATTTATATACACAATTTATATCATGCATCAGTAGTTATAATCCGCTAAATTTATAGTTTCGCTTTCCCTTTTATTTATTTTTTCATTTTAAACATAATTTAATGTTTATAATAATCAATTTTTATCAGATGTTTTGTATATTTTTACTTGATTCTTTTGTCATAAGACAACAAAAATAATAGCCAAAAGAAAACCAAACCAAATTATAAAATTTCTTCTTACTTTCAATCAAAAATTAAAGTCTTTTAAGACTAAACCAATTGGTAAGGTCTCTTTAACTTCTTATGCCTCTTTCCGATATACTTTTTAAATATTGATAATTTTTAGAATTTTATCTTTCATTCATTATAATGTACAAAATGTGCGTGCTTTCACTCAAATCGGCTAAACTTACAAATTTGTATTAATCATTTTGTATTTAGAGTGAAAAACCTTTATAATTATTATAAACTCCTTTCACTTTAATTATAGACATTTAAAATTAAGTTGAATATAAACTGCATGTTGAGGCCAACATATGCGGATATTTCCGTTTAATTCTGAAATACCAAAAAAAAAAAAAAAATTTAAAGTTTAATGAATACTGCGCTGATGACAGACTTTCGATGTGTGCAAATTTATTTCCGGATAAACAACATATTCCGCAAATCCGTACGAATGAACTCAAATCGATTGTGACATAAATTTAATTTAATTATAATTACAAAACGCATTTAAACCAATTTCCACTTTTCAAGAACAATTTTATGTACTTGTTTAGTATATACTTATAGCTACTTATCTCTCATCAATAACATCATTATCTTATATACTGATAATAGATGTGAAAGTTGTCTTGATTAAAAAAAAAAAGCTACTTGAGAGACATAGAAAAACACGCGTTATTATATATTATTATCATTTTAATTATATTATGCATATAGTTTTGAACAATCATCTGTGCAATCTAAATAATTATCTCATGTCGATATAATTGGACATACATTTATTGGAAATCTTATGTAGTTTTTGGTTAATTGGATTCAACATTGATATAATAAATAATTAATGATTCATTCATGATAAACTTAATTTGGTTCGATAGCTTTCGAATTTCTATGTTTTTATGTATATTATATGGTATGCATAGACAGTATTGCTTCCATAATCAAATAAAAGTCAACATACTCTTTTATACATATATGTTATGTACCAATTTAATTATAAAAAATATTTTTAGAGAGAATAAAACTATTTATTCAATAGTTTTATTATCAATTTATAGTCAATGACAATGTATGACTCGTATAACTTATTGTCGTAAAAACAAAGTCAGTGAGAAAAATGAATACTCTTAAAATTAAAAAAAATTTAAACTCCTCCCATTATTTACAGATCGTTGGTCTATTTTGTAGTTTTCCTTATAGGAAGAGAAATTGGTTTCTTATAATATGAAAATTATTTTTATTCGTATGTGTCAGTAATTTTTACAAATGCGACTAGCCAACCTGTCAAAGATAAAGACTGATTTTACAACAATTTTGGCAAAAAGCAGAGTTGGTAAAAATCAGAATGATTTATGTGAAAATATAGGTCCGTTCTCCCGACACGATCTAACGACCGATAGTAGGAAAATAATGATTTACTTTGCGATCGCGCACGACCTCATTGTAGCTAGCAAACTCTGTCCTCATATAAAAATATCCGCATTTGCGGAAACATGGATACACACTCGTAAGACATCGCGAAGTCAAATTGACTTTGTGTTAATTGTTGAGGGACGGTTCCGCGTCATTTAAGATGTGAGATTATATCGGATCAAATTGATCGATGTTTCTCAGCAAAATAATCTGGACGTCATTTTTTATTTGTTCTTGCGGTGTGGTGAGAAGCCTGACACTTGGATTGAATTTAAAAATTCAACTGAATAGTTTCAATGGAGTTCAAATGAAGTGATTAATCGAATCGACTTCCACATTTTCGGTGCTAATATTGCTCGTTCGCACAACCATTGTTTATTTTTGTAATTGAGATCAACTGTTATCTTCTCTTCCATTCAAATGACTATGTGGACATGTGGCAATCTTCTTTTTTACCACTTCACAGAATTTATACAACAACGCAGCTCTCCAAATATGGTCGTCCATATACTCGTACATTAGACATGGCATCCCGGGGCATCTGGTACTGCCAGCAAATTAACTGCCAGTTAGCTGGCAGAATAACAGGTTGCTCTGACTTATTTGGATTGAGGTTGTTCTTATTGTTAATGCGGCATCATGTAAAAGTATATAATTTCCTTTGCGTAATTTTGCCTGATTCAGTCGGATGTATAGCAATCGTTCAGTTTCGATTTTTGCATTCATATTTATAACGAATTGGTGGAAATATTCACAGCAGTTTAGTTTTTGATATTCTTTACAGTCTTTCATTTTTGGTTTGTAGATAAACAACTATATCCCGATGAACCACCATTTCTCATTTATTGTATGTATATTATAATATCCGAAGGATGTTGCCCTACCGGTCTTCTGTCTGCATAAATTCATATTCTGTGGACATCTGTACTATTTTACTGTAGGTCTTTTGTCTGTTTAAACAATTGGACCAACTGATTGTTATTATGCAGCATCACTTGCAATTCAGGACACGATGTTTTGTGTCCTTGAATTGGAAACGTTGGCATACAATTTTCTTGATGTACTCTTGTCGCATAATTCTGTTTGCACCATACCTTTAGACCTAAATCTGACCAGAATGGAAATCTTCGTGTTAAAATCGGTGCAGTGCTCGATACTTGGAAGCGGCATTTCTCAATTTTCAACAAGTGTCAAATGATGTATTTGAAAGTTGTTAAATTCAGACTGTGGAGATGTACATATACCCATCCTACGAGATATTCACACTGGACAGACAGAGACTAAAACGGAAACATTCCTTTGGGGTTGATATTAATTATTCCGAGCTCTTGATATTCGAAAGGAATACTTTGTGAAAACATCTTTTCGACCTTATTCGATTAGCATGGCAAATTGTCCTATGCATGCCGGCATAGCTCTCCTTTGCACAGCATACAAATTACTGTCATACATAATATGGGAGAGAATCGTTCCTTTGGCGAAGGAAATGGTACGTGATTACTAAGGAGGATTTCATATAAATTGGTCAGTCATTAATCAAGTTTTTTCGTTAAGGATACTTCTTTCTAAATATTACGAGACATCTCGTGGGGTACTTCAGGTGGTTTTGAATTTTCAACAAGCCTACTGTTCGAGTCAATCCATCGGAATAGTTTATGGTTGGCTTTACGATGTCTGGAAATACCTGGCAAATATGTACGTTTATGCAAAATGACAGTAATGCAGTCACAATGCTGTGACAAAGTTGAGAATAAGCTATCAGGAATTTTTGCAATTAGCCCTGGTATACGGCGAAGAGATGCTCTGTTTCCGATCCTCTATCTCTTTCCTATAACAATACGGACAACAAGCTCGGGATCCAATCCGATGGAACTAAACTGTTGATTCGGTACGGACTCGCAATGGCCTGTAAACCCGTTTATTATTATTATTATCAATGCCACCCAAGTGACTCTAAGTATGACAGAAACTAAACCCAAAAATTATTGGTTTACATCGAATACATTTTACAATCGCTCGCAACAAGGCGGTTCTTGCTTTGGGATGATCACCAAACAAAGTGGTAAAGGAAAATATCCTGAGGCCGTTTATGAAATAAAAAGACATCGAGTACACTTGCTGGTTTACGTTCTGTGAGCCGATCTCTTTAGGATCTGTTTAGTCAATGCAGCGGTTTCTGAAAAGATAGTCACCATTTGCCAAGTGCAAAAGCTATACTGTAGGTGACGATGGCTTCTCGAGTTGAGGTAAAGAACTATTTACTGCGTTAGGATTGTCTAGAAAAATATGAAGAACAAGCTCGAGATTGAATTCGGCATCATGAGGAATACCAGATTAAGAATTTCTTCTTAAATATTCATTGATTTTTTTAATATAAATTTACCAATTTGGTTAACCCGACCATCCACATAAATATGACGGTCAAAAGCCTTATTAAAAAAGATAATAATAGTCAACAGAGAATGAGCAAGATATTTGACTGAATCAACCAGTGCAGTATTAGGACTTTACTATTCGAGGAAACCAAACTGATGTATCTTTAGAAGTTAATTTGGTAAATGACGGCTAAATCGCCGACTTTTCTAAATTGTTTATTAGTTCGTTTTAGTCATTCAAAGATGGCACTACTGTTAATATTACAACTTGTGCCTGCGACTAATTCTGTGTCTAAATTGTCGTTTACTGAATTGATGAATTTATTTGCAAAAAGATTATTGTCTTTGAAACAAGAGCATTAACAAATGTATAAATGTTGTCTTTTGTACATATTTTTTTCAAATGTTTGTATTCGTTTTAATGTTTTTGTAATTTCCGCTTAAATTCAACATTCCTAGACTTATTAGGGAAGTCTAGACTTCCATAAAGGTATCTACCTTGGCACCAATAAATCTGAACTTTAACATTTGATATTTTTCTAACTCGTTTTAATCTCAATAGTTCGCGTTTCGTAAGATTTATTGTTTCTACCCAAAATCCCATCGAAGACTCAGATGTTTCCGGACGGAAACTGTTCCTCGATATCCAACTTCTTATGATTTCTGTATGTGATATTTCACATACAGTGATATTTGTGACTTTCGCTACTGCTTCAATAGCTGTTTCCTCCGTTTCAAACCTTTCGAGCCACATAATGTTGATCAAATATAGCCCAGTAGAGTCCCAGTAGTGTCACCAAAAAAAAAAAACATTAATATCCGCATCCCGATGGCATTAAAAGAAATATCCATACAGATGCTTGGCTGCGGTATTTGAGCCGGCTAAACTCAGAGCTGGTCATGGGATTTGCCAACCATATCTGGAGCTTAAAAATCGCAAGAAATGGATAAGGAAAGTAATTGGACGGGAAGGCGGGGTTCACTTGAATAAGTCTCGGCACGCAACCGGACTTGCAACCATCACATCACTAAACAAAATCACAAAATAAATATTTTAATTTAAAAGTTATTTTAATTAAAATAAATAAATAAATAAATAGAGAAACAAATTTAAGAAGAAAACAAAATAAAATCTTACAATAAATCAATAACACAAACGAAATTTTAATTAACTTAACTAAAGAAAACAAATAAACAAACTTTAACTTAGCTAAACTAATTGGAGCAAAAACTTTATTCAAAATAAAAAAAAAACAATATATATCTTAATTAAGTAATCGATAAAATAATAATTATAATAAATAAAATAAAAACTTTACTAAATTGTATCCATAATATGAAGTTATCACACCAAATTGACGATTAATGTGGTTACTATAGTCCTCGTCTATCTTCGCATGCATACAATCGACCACAACTCTATCATTAACTTTCTTCATGGTTATTTCGTTTAGTTGGAAATGTTGCATATTCATACACCACAGGAAACCATCTTTACTAATATTTGATTTGAAAAAAATGGTTTGATTAATTAATATACTCGTTTCGATTTGGTGCAACATATTGCCGATGGTAAATGTTTGGCCATAAATTTGCACTCTTAAGCTGGGTTGTTGATGATGTAATCGTCGTAATCCATAACAAAATGCATCGTCTAATGCCAAATTCATTTTAAGTTTATTTTTATTTTTATTTAATTTTTTGTTACATAAAAATATCACTTTTATATCTTACAATTATTGACAATTACGTTTCACAAAAATTCTTTATTCTAATTTAAAAAATAATTTTTTTATAAATAATTAAATTTTTTTTCCCAAATTCCAATAACTTGTCAATAAAAACTCTAAAATTTCTGATTCAATTCATCACGAATAACACAAAACACGACTTTATATACCTACTCATACCCCGTTACACAATTAAAAAATAATAATGGGGAATTGAGTAGGTATACAACAACACTAACATACAAAATAAATTAAATATAAAAAAACAAAACCGGTGTGGACAACATTTATATAATTTTGGTCCCATTTAAAAGTTGCTCATTACTAGGTCATCACAACCGCATCTAATAAACGTTTGGCTTACTGTTTTGGTATTTTTAGTGTTAAACGATCGTTGGTATGGCCGATCTTCTGTTCTCATCAAACCTGGTAGAACACTCGATATCTCGATAATGTCCAGTGTAACCACAATTTTGCGCCCTTCAACAATAAACTGTTAAAAGTTCAAATCCGCTCTTGTGTCTTGATAAGCTGATTAATGATTTCAACCGCGTTACATTTGCACTTGTGCACTTAATGTATTTTACTTAAGCAAAGAGTCCTACAGGCAAGCCGAGCTTGTTGCTAAAGGTAAATCGTCTTTGCATTCTCCAACGTCGAATGTGACAAATTAAAATGTCGGATGCTTCTTAGTAATTCTCTTAATGGTACCTCCAACACTATCTGATGGTCCCTTTCCGTGGCTTGTGGCGAAGAAATTCCATTCGCAGTCGATGGTGAAATCATGTTGATGCAAGTTGATATTGGTAAAGTTGTTCTTGTTCTTAAAATGCGATACAGCTCTATCCGAAAAATAATAACACATTTTTGGAGCTGGATACTCCGACTCAATTCTTTTTGAAAAAAATTACAAATTTAACTTTGACAATTTCATCAATTGAAAATGTTATCTTTTCCAATTTATCCGTCTTCTCATCAGGATGATGTATGTTACATCATCCAGCTCTTCAGTTTCTGCGGCGGCTTTAATTTCTTTCAGAAAATAATCGACAAGCACATGCAGTCTTCCACATTTATCTTCACAGTCGTCCCACTCTCTTTCATTCTTAATAACAGGATAACATCGTAAAATGTTTGTTAAAACTGAACATAACAAATTGTTATTCTGATGAATAATACACACACATTCATTATGTGTTCCGTCCTTTCCAGCTAACATTCTTTTGGTAACATAACATGCGGAGTTTCGGCAAATTTAGAGAATCCGACGTTTTCAGTAATAAGATAAAAAAGTAATAAAACAGGTACTTGATGAGTCATAACTGTAATACATGTGCTTGATGAATTATATAGCTATTTTACTACGAACAAACTTATAAAATCCATAAATTTCAATTTTGCAGCCATCTGATGGTCATACTGAAGCTACCAGAATTCATGGCTTTCACTATTTTCAATTATTGATTTATTACCTATAAAAATCAATTATAAATTTACATTAATTGTAAATATCGACTCATTTTTCACAATCATTAGAGCATTTTTTCAACTTTGAAGCCTTCAAAGGCTTCTTCTTTGAAGGTTGCTAAACTAAGGAGCCTTCAAACTCAGTTTTACATTTTTATGAAAGGAAGGAATGTTATCTATCAAATCATGTATCGAGTATATTTAAATTTTGGTAGCTCTGACCTCTAGCGGCAAAAATATAAACTAAGATCTATCTGATTAGAACACCTAAGATAACGGTAGTTTATAAAAATTATTTTCGTATTCATTTAGGCTAAAATTACCCCTTTTTAAAATATTATAACTTTTGAAAATATTGTAGTTAGAACTGAAAATACAGTACTTTATGTGTGAGCCAAAAATCATAATTCGAAACCTGTCAAAACTTAGATATCAAATAACGGGACAACCGAAGGTAGAAAAAAAAGAAAATTGTGTAGGTACACTTTGGAAAACACCAAAAAACAAAAATCGAAGAGATGAATTTCGAAGCCCGTTCGAAATATAATGGATTGATCCATTTATATGTATATATATATATATATATATATATATATATATATATATATATATATATATATATATATATTATATATATATATTTATATATATTTGTATATTATATATATATATATATATTATATATATATATATATATATATATATATATATATATATATATATATATATATATATATATATATATTATATATATATATATATATATATATATATATATATATATATATATATATTATATATAGCATATTATATATATATATATATATATATATATATATAATATGCTGCCAATGGTCTTCTAAAATTTCCACATTTTAATTATAATTTTGAAAGATTTAAATTTATCTAATATAGAAGACTGTTGACGGTTTACGATCCCGCAATACCACATATATAATGCATCATACACCAAATGCCAATACATATGGCATAATTTGTTCTTCCCATGATATAGTATTTATGTTAACGTAGTTTTTAAATCTAGCAATTTGTTGAATTTTAGAAAGTGAGACTGTGCTGCTATAAATACAATTTTCCTATACGTACAATTAGAACAAATTTTAAAGCCATAAGCTGACTAATTTAAGCATTTTTTTAAACTACTGACCCAACAATACATGTATTAATCGATCATTTTTGTAAATGAGAAAGACAAAAGAAACAATCGATTATGACAGGTGAACTAACGTATTAACAGTTATGATAAGCTCGATGTTACTTTTCAGCAAGTATAACATAATAGCGTTCGACATTTTATGATTTAATAATAAATTTTAATTAATTACACCATTTAGTGAAAATATATCGAGGAACACAACAACAAAAAACTGTAAAATTACATTTATTAATTTCACCTCAAAGCCATTTTATCTCATTAATTATGATATGAATAACAATGTAACAAAAAATGTTCATAATTAATATATAAAATTTCTATCAGATGTCACTTTGTATTATATTTTAAAAACTAATTAGTTTCTATAGAAAAATCACTAAACAATGCTGGTTATGAAATTTAAACTTGACATAAGTTGAATGAATATGTGTATTAAAGGAATGTAATATCCATGTGTATTATGGGAATTAAACCTGTTAGGTTAGGTTAGGTTGAGATGGCCGTCCAAAAGGACATAGACACATATGATCCATAGCCTTACCATAGAAATTGCTACTCCGCACTAGCAATTTACTGAGACCCGTTAGATCGCTCAGGAGGTATGAGCTGCCAAAAACTTGAGTTTGTTTTGAGTTTGACAGGTGCATAACAAATGAAGTATTGTTTCCTCCTCTTCGTCGTCCTTGCAACTTCGACTGTAATCATGAAGGAAAACACAAAGTCTACTGGCAAGCTTACCAATAAGACACTTATGACACTTAAAACTGTGCTAATATTACGCCGTTGCATATATATTAACTGGTTAGACCTTTTTAAGTCCAGATTAGGCCAAATTTGCCTAGTAATTACTTATGAGGTGCAATTTGCCCATCTATTGTTTGTAATTTCATAAGCTTCTTCTTTAAGGAGCCGTTTGCTACTTAGCAAGTGGAATTTCATTGTCTACCTTGCACCGCCGACTTTTCCATCTTTCCATCAATTTTCGAGCAATCTGTAAAGAAGTTAATAAAACCTCACTTGCCAACTCCTCTCTGGTATGAATATCAGTTAGAAATTTAACTTCGAGGGATGATGTCGAGATGGAATAGACGCGATAGATTTGGGGATTTCTTTGTTCGTTAGAATAGACAAGTGACCCATATTGTTACTGAACTACAGAGAAATTGATTTAAGCTTTTTAGCTGTACTTGCAGCCACTTTCCTGGCCAGGATATCCAGAGGGATGAAAGGAAAAAATCTCCAGTGCTTGAGTAGAGGTACTCCTAAGTGCACCACTAATATACGCAAGGCGGCATTTCTTTGCACTTTCAACTTTTGGTTTGACACTGTATTGAGGCTTAAGTCCTTGTCCTTTTCCAATGACATTTTCACAAGAGTAGAGTGCTATCATAGCCTTTTTTTACTTTTTCCAGAATATTTGACTTCCAGCTTAGTTAGCTGTTCAAAATGAGACCCAAGAATTTCACTTTGTCTGTGATATTCAGAACAGCTCCATTGAGTGTTGGATGGTAAAACGAGGAAGTTTGTACTTCCTGAAAAAAAGAACCAACGCCAATGGATTAGCACTAAGACCACAACTATTTGTCCATTGAGCTAGGATGCCAAGAGCATTCTGCATAACATCTCTGAGGATACAAGGATATTCACCAATAGCGCCAATAGTATCATCATCCGCTTCCACTTTAAAGCAGATCCCTTCCAGGTTTAGTAACAGGTCATTTATGACCAAGTTCCAAAAAAGGGGGGATAATACACCACCTTGCGGTGTACATCAATTTACAAATTTACGGATGGATGATATACCTAGATTTGCCGTTATCACGCTGCCTTTGAGCATTTACTAAATCCAGCTTCAAAGTGTCACATCCAGCCCAAATTTGAAAGTGCTTGCTTGATCGCCTCTGATTTGATATTATGAAAGCCACTCGCAATAACAAAAGGTCACCAAAGAGAATTCCTTATATTCGAGGGACTTCTCTATAGGACATAAGAGGGAATGGAGAGCAGTTTCTACCGATTTTCCCTTACTATATGAATGCAGAGACGTTGATTGCTTTGAAGGCTCGATTGAGCCGTTGAGATAAGCCTCTATCTGTCTTTCTAGAATTTTCAAGAAATAAGAAGATAAGCTAATAGGCTTATGTGTTTTATGTCTTTGTGATTGCAAGAGCGTTTTCCCGCCTTTGGTATACAAATTACATTTACTTCAGTTCATTTCCTTGGAATGTGACATAGTTTGAGGCTACTTTTGAAAATCACCTCAAGGCAGGGAACAGTTAGGTCAGTGGTTTTTTGAATATCGGCAGGAATAATGCCATCCAGAATTGCAGACTTGCAAGGCTTGAAACTGTTTACTGCCAACAAGACAGTTCTCCTGTTGACAATTTTTCCCGCGAGACCAGTAGCCTTATTAGCCTTTAGCAAAATAGGAGGAGAATTGGAACAACCCGGAAAATGAGTTTCAAGGAGAAGCCCCAAGGATTCCCTACTCGTTGTAGTCCATTAGCCATCTGGTCGTTGGAGATTACTTGGAATGAAAGGACAATTAGATAATTTCTTCCGTAGCCAGCCTGCCTTAGATGACTTGTATTTTATCACAAAAAAGCATTAGACACCCGGTCTACCATGGCATCCAGCTCCTGTATTGATTCCAAACTTGTTAATTCACCCAACAATTCCAGAACACAAAAGCATTTATAATCCCAGCCAAACCAGCAAACACCTCGTCGATCTCAGGCAGAGGGTAACGGTCCCATACTAATCACTCTATTTGTGGTAACAGAAAATTGTCGCAAATGCGTATTTTACTATCATCTTTCTGCACAACTACGATTGGTGAGTTCACTGTTGATTTATTGCGGAGGTCACTGTTTAAATCATTAAACGTTTTGGGGGCATCCATTTTTAACTCATTTAATAAATTAGTTACCTTATTTTTTATGTAACAACTCCTCATTAGCCCAACCATTGGCTGGTTTTACCTAGTTTTAACTGTTGAGGTATCGAATGGTGTTGTAACTGATGAATCTAATACGTGCGAACTTAACGGATGCTGTGTAAATGTTGTTGATACCGTTGATGTAGTCACTTGTGTAAGCGGCAGTGGTTCTATATGGTCTAATTAAGACTTCATTGCTCTATTAGATCTTTCCTCTGTTTTTGTCCTGCGCTCATCTTCCAGTATTCCACTTTAAACTTACAATTAATGTTGCGATTCGTTATACAGCTCGTGGTAATGGTGTTAGAGATACTTACTTTTTCTATTAAAAAAAACGAAGAGCTTGCAGGTACGGAATATTTTAATTTGATTGATTGATGAAACTGTGAGACCAAGCTCCAAGTGTTCCGGATAACGCCTTTCTTTTTTACCACAGCCTTTTTACATTTAACAAACGGTAGAATATAGGAGGGGTTGTCATATATTTCGATTGCTATAGATATATTTCCATGCATGACAGAAACGACCCGGTTCTATTCTACAGGTTTTTGTGGAGTAGGGAAGTTAAGTTATGTTAGTAATGACACAATTGGTCCGGTTTCCTGATAGCCAATATTCAAACTACTGTTAGTGTAATACAATCACAATTTTTATAAACTGCTCTGATTCCTATCACCTTTGATCAGCAACTCCAGTGTGTCATTATTCAGCTTTATTGAAAAAGTTCCCTTAAATAAAAACTAATAGCGAGCTAATTCCTTATAGCCTGTAATAAATTTTATTATTTCCGCCTACGATTCCAAATTTATTAGTTAATTATTCTATCTCCTTATTGATAGAAATTAATAAATAATAATTAATAAATAAACTATAAATTAAGTATATTATTATTAAATTTTTATTTAGAATGCACAGCATAACAGAAAGACAACTGTTAAGTATGTCAGAAAGATGACTACCCCTGTGCAAAGAGACCCTCCAAATGCTGGAAAATCTGTTCCAAGTGAGACAAACAATATAAAGAATTAATTTTGGCGTCAAAAATGTAGATAGACGGGTTCGTGAAGCGACTGTGTATGAGTTCATAATACGCAAAAAAAGCCATTTATAGCCAATTTTGTTCCACCCCTGCTCGAACCTATTAAGCAAAACCTGACAAGTTCTTGCGCAAGAAACCATGGACCAACGATCATGCTTCTCTTTTAAAAACATTATTGCAATTGTGCTATGCTACAAAATCATTCCTCTTATTGGCTATACTGTCACCTATATTCAAATATGTATTTATGTTTCGTGTCTCCACTCATCCTACAACAACAAACCATAAATTTATATTTTATGCAGCGAGTCAAGCAGGGTTACTCTTCATATTTGGTTCACATTCATATATATATCTGCATATGAACAATATGGAAATTAGAACATTCTATGACTAAACACACTGATACAATTACTAGAATCTCCATCCCATACAAATCTATCTATCACATCACTATCCACTAAAATTATACATAATAACATAATATAATATTAGTCTCATGAGTATACTAGAACCCGAATTTAAAGCCTAACAAATGTTTTATCTATCTATGTCTGAAATCTTTCCGTATTACTCAATCCCAACAAATAAACTAAATAAACAAATCATTTAGTTATGGCATAGTCATAGAAGTCAAATTATTAATAACATCCAATAATAATAAAAAAGTTTAAATATTTAAATAAATATTTGGATGTATACATAAGAAATAATAATAAAATGGATATACGATTATGGTGGTGAATAAAATTTAAATGGTTTGGATCTCTGCTAGTCATATTTGTTTCTATTACCGCAAGGATCGCACATTTTTTATTTATTTACAATTAAACATGGGAATCGCACAACAATATGCTACTATAAACTGTTAATATCGTTTTGTTTCGATAAACTCAGAACGATTAGACAGAGATGTACATTTTAATTTATGTAACATGACTCCAACACAATAAAAATGTAAATATAAAAATGTATGTAATATTTAGAATATGTAATATTTAGAATTGATAAACAAATAATTCAATCGTTTTACGATCCGAATATTAATTTAAAATTTGGCCATTTTAAATTAATATTGACCATCGTGAATATTGACCATCGTGTTCATAGCACATCTGCCATCTTTAATTATTCACCAAATAAATCATGTCTCCAACATGGCAACATGATGTCCGAAAAATACAATAAAAAATGCAAATTAATTGATGCATTGATACTTGTTCTATGGGAAAGCGACAGATTTTCCGATCAATGTCACATTTTCACAAATTTTCACACTCACATTTTAAACAAAATAAAATTAAATAAATTTTAGATGAAGAGATCGACAAAAACACGGAATATCTTAATATAAACACGGAATATTTTAATGTCGCCTTATCCTTTTTTAGCTCCAATTCACCAGGAGAATGTATTGTGTATTGACTGTTCCTTGGCCTCTGGTGTACTGTGGCATACCACTCCAAAATGTCCTTGTGACTTGCTTTATGCTCGGTAAAAATTGTATTTATAGTCAATTGGCTTTAAATTAACATGTCCAATAGGTTTTCATCAAGAACGAAGATGTAAACTTTGTTTATCTCTTTTTTATTTCTTTTTCTGTTCTTTTACTAAAAATTTTACAGTAGACATTAAAAAGGTAAGACTAGATTATTAAACTATATTTTCGTGTATGGCGATACATTTTAGTGTTTATTCGTACATCTATTAAGGTTTCTGTTATAGTTAGAATGCATACGAATACATGTATTTAGTACTAGTGACATCTATTACTAATAACGATAAACTAATAATATTTAGTGAGATCACGTCATAAAATTTTTATAAAATATTTTTATTGAGAAATCGTGTAGCCAATGCATATTTGTCATTTGTATTTTGTGGCTAACTGTTTTGTTATTTGTTGATCGTCATTTAAATTAAACAGAAAATAGTGTAGCTGTAACCTTTTTTGATATGGACGTTTTACAAATAAATGTTGGTACATACAACCATTTAGCTATAAAAAGTTGTTAATTATTTGGTTCTATATGATTTTAAGAAAATTCGGGGTGAGTCAATTCTCTTTTGATACAATTAAATTGTGATATTATATATTTAGCGAAATAAGTTTTTGAATTTTAATAGAAAAGTTCATATGCATTTATTATCCTATTATTATATATTTTCAATGCAAAGGGTACCGGTCTTTGTTTTTTGAATACAAAAATACGTATAGTAATTCATAAGCCTTATTCGGCTTGTATGGAATTTGGACATTTTACACTGAAGGCGGATCTGTCATTTGTTATATAAACTATCTGAGAATACATTAATGTCGATTTCGATTGAAGAATAAAACTTGCACTGAGTGCAAAAAGGGTACTCGATTTACCCTGATTATGTTCGATTGATGAAAAAAAACTGCTGACAGCTAATTTGACAGCTCTAGTGCAAGTTTTGCTACTCGAGGTTTTTTGGTCGAGTAACCCCTACTTTACACACACCAACAAATATTCTGTTTATTTGTCAACAATTTATTTGTCAATGACGGGTAATTTGTTTAGCGGAAAATTTGAAACATAATTTAATTTGAAATAAAAAAATCATAAATTTGAAATGTAATCTTGCATTATGGTTTGTGTGTAATTTTATTCAATTGTGTTTAAAGTTTCTGTTAATTATTCTGTTAATTTTTTGTAAATTATTGTTAATTTCTTATTAGATAAGAAGACTTTGACTTTGATAGTCAATAGATTTTGGCAAAATACAAATTTTGACAGAACACATAAACACATGCATAAAGCTGTCAGAGTAACTTTTTTGTTCGTTTGATTATAAAAATCAGTGTACTCGACCAGAGTGGGGTAAAAAATCAATCGAAATCGACATTAAAATTCTTTGAATATAAAACTCGCGTTTTTAACCTACCTGGTTCATGCGCCGGGACCATATGATATCTATTTGATTGAATTGCGGATGACAATGGTGTAAATGAGCTATACTGGATCAACTTTACTTCGATTTCCAGTTTTGTTGGTTTCAAAATCAATATTAGTCAAAAGATTTTAGTAGTAGTGACCACACGTTTGAAAAAGTATGGGTGTGAGAGTTGAACCACGACAATGAATATCAGAAGCGACTTTTGACATTTAAGAGAAGATATCATGCATGCATAACATCTATATAGTTTCAAATGCGAATAATATTGCAATTTCGAATATTAATGGAAAAAGTTTTTTTTTTTAAATATACAGACGTTTTAAAGCCATAATTGTTCTGGCCATTCTTGAATTTACGGTGTATGGTTGAATAGAATTTAGATGCAAAAAATTTTCGTGAACTAATCAGATATCTTGTTTAGTCATAGAGAAACTCTTCAGAGTAACGAACGACTTGGCTTTTACTGGTAGTCTAGAATAATAAAAATGATTGGTTCACAACCAAATCAGATGAAACTGCTCTGTGTTTCAGTACGTTCGATTATTATTCTGGATTTCATTTTATTTACTGGTTTTTGCATTCTAATTACAACCATATTTGCCGATACTAATATTTATAAATTATACAAGTAGGAGTACACGATGATCTAATAAACCGTTGATCTTGATAATACAACTAAACAGTTAAACGTTAATTGACTTGTTATAGTTACTAGAATACGGAACTTAATTCATGCGATGTAATAGTTTTTGGTTCATTGGGTTCAGTTATTCGTTTATAAAAGCGATGATGTCACATGAATTAGTCATGTTAAGATAATAATTAGAATTACTTATATTATTCAAAAACATAATGTACTTATATAAAGGTCTGTCTTGCTCCGTTGCACATTACCAATTTTTTTATTATTATGTTAAATTGAATTAAAACCATCATCGTCGCAAAATAATAGTTTTATATAGACAATAACCATAAAAGTAACGTATTTTTCTATAACATCTCAAGGTATATGCAAGTCAGTCATAAAATTTAACTATAAAAATTTTCACGGTGTTGTTAATTTAATTGAATTTCAATTTACCTTGAAAATCTGTATTGATATTTTATAAAGTATATTAGATGAAATGATGTGGAATTTTATTAATTAATTCATGGTTTATGGGATATCCGTAATTGTGTCGTTTTGCACGTACATATACATAATATTATTAAATATTTTGCTTGGGAACCTCTTATTTAAATATATTGACAATAGTTAATTAAATTTTACCTCAACCTTTTCATTTTCCGGTGCACATGTTTACGTTAATTTTCTTATTCGCAATATTATTTTGCTTCCCTGTATATATATATAACTTTCACCTGTGATGTAGCTTAATTGTAACTAATTGTCGCCATTTGATTAAACAAATAAAAATATAATCAAGTTTTAAGCCATTGGTGGAATTGGAATGGTAATTGATGGAATGGTACTGTATGAATACTACTCTTCAAATCGTACTGGAACTTCTGAGTTTAGCTCACTAATAATTGTTTTATGAAGTGATTCATGCATTTTTTTAAGTTTGTGACGCTAAAACGTGATCAAACCTACTCTCTATCTGTTACTAATTGTACATTTTTCAACATCGGGTTAACTTGTGTCAAACACATTTTTCTACCCTCGTGAATTTTAAAGTACAATAATTGTAGGGCATTATTTGTCAGTGGTTATTAACGAAAAAGAGATACATTTAATTTTGCTTAGATTTTTTGTTGATTTATATTCAGAATTTATGAATTAAAGCACATATCTCTATAAAACTCTTAACAGTCTTAAAACTCTTAAAAATCTTGAAGCTTTTTAAACTTTGTAGTTTAACTTTTTAACTCATAATATGTACTCTTAAAACTCATTAATCTCTTAAAACTCATTTATCTCTTAATTGATTGATTGATTGATTAAAGTGTATGGCCAAGGACTAATCAGGAACTCATATAACAAAACCGAAGGAGTGGATGGAATGTGTTAGTTTTGACAGACTCAACCCGGTTGCAGACACCTAAGCGATCGATAGTTAGTGTTTTTTTTGTGGTGTAAGGAAAGGAAAGGTATGTTAGTAATGACAGGTTTGATCCGGTTTTCCGGTAGCCAATATTACGGGTTTCCTTACAAATAAATATAAATAAAACAAATTAAAAATTACTTGGATGCATCTACTTTAAGTGTAATTTTGTTAACAAAGGAATGAGTCGAAAAAATGTTAAGGATTTCACTATTTTTGAACCTGATAAAACTATGGTAACCAACTTTAATAAAGTAATAAATTTAAAAAATTTGAAATTTAACGAAGAATTTAATTAAACCTCATAAATGTAAATGTAAAATACAAAAATATTAAAACGATGTTCGTAAAACAACATATACACAAAAACCAAAAAAATCAAACTTTAACTGTACCAACACACTTGACATGTATATATACTTTTTACTTTTCACCTTTCTTCAATTTGTTATATGTACATACAAAATAAAACTAATATTCCCTTCTATGTACAGCACATACACACCAAACGATAATTTCAAACATTTTAATATCCAAAAAACCCAGGATCAACAAATTTTTATATACATATTATGTACTACATACTTATTTCCTCTATATAAAATGGCAACATGGTAATTACAATCCTAAGCAATTCAACATTAGATTAGATGACATCTTAAAACCTACAAAAATATCAACTCATTTCTTTAAACCGCTTGCTATGATAATCCGCTGGTTTTCCTCTTACAACGACCTACTCTTACAAGGACCAAAAACATTTGACGGGACAATCATAGAAGACACTCCAAAAAATTTGGAAGCATTAATCGGCAAGAAAGATAATATTCTAACAGTAAAACCAGGCATCAGGATTCTATTGGAATACCTAATCAATAAATGGCACTCCCATTGGACAACCTGTTTTAAACCGAGCATTTCACAACAACACTATACATCCCTAAATTGTTCAAAAACAAAATTAAAAACAAAATTTGAACCTGCTAATAAAAATACTATAAATCGCTATGAAGTTCTAAAAATAGAACAAGGAAAACAATACCCTCTCTCTACATTATTCACATATAAACGATAAACTATGTTCTATTTAAATTTTAACCGTTATGTATGACAATCAAGCAACAAACAAGAATATAATAAAAACAAAAACCTAGTATATATTTGCCAGTACTAATCTAGTAGGCAAAACCCTCTCTATTATACAAGCCGTCTTGTAACTTTCGTTGTCACACATAAACAGAACCTATATACACAATTGAATGTATTGGTGCTATGAAAATCCATACAAAAAAATGCTTAATTTTCTCATTCCTACTACCACTATTAACCATTTTTATCTCTAAGTTACGCACACTATTTAATGTTTATGGATATTTGAGAATTTTTCCGTCTCTTTTTATGTTACTTGTGTTTTGTATTGGAAAGAGATAACATCAATTTTGCCTTTTCAATTTTTTTTTGACAATTTTTACTCTTTTGTTTTATAGTATGGAAATGTTTATATTATTTTACACTATATTCTAATACATATATCGACACGTTTTTTACTTACAATCAAAACCAACACGAATGTATTACAAGCCTGATTGTTGCATCGAGTACGCAGATACCCTCTCACATTTGTCCATCTAAACTTGATTGTGGTGGTGCGAAAATACCATAGAAATTGTTTGTTTTTTTTTTAACTAAAATTTTATAGTGTACCGATTACCAATACTTTCAAATATAGATGGACAATAAAATGAAAAAATATTGGTGACAATCGGGCTTGTATACTATAGGAAGTTTTGCTTACAATACATTATCATGTGTATATGATTAAATAGAATGAGTATGCAATGAATACGGCTTGTAGTAAAGAGGGTTTTGCCTAAATACATATACACACTAACACAAAAACCCATTGAAACACAGAACACAAAAAAAAAGAAATACTAAAATCGACAACAAAATCAAAAACTCAATAAATAATCAATTTTAAAATTTTTCAAATGAAGAGAACAAACGCGTTCGATCTCTTCGACTAACAAAATTGCACCCATTAATCTTTTAAAACTCATTAATATCTTAAAACTCGTAATACTCTTAAAACATAAAATTCATAAAATTCATAAAATTCATAAAATAAATAAAATTCATAAAATTCATAAAATTCATAAAATTCATAAAATTCATAAAATTCATAAAATTCATAAAATTCATAAAATTCATAAAATTCATAAAATTCATAAAATTCATAAAATTCATAAAATCCATAAAATTCATAAAATTCATAAAATTCATAAAATCCATAAAATTCATAAAATTCATAAAATTCATAAAATTCATAAAATTCATAAAATTCATAAAATTCATAAAATTCATAAAATTCATAAAATTCATAAAATTCATAAAATTCATAAAATTCATAAAATTCATAAAATTCATAAAATTCATAAAATTCATAAAATTCATAAAATTCATAAAATTCATAAAATTCATAAAATTCATAAAATTCATAATTCATAAAATTCATAAAATTCATAAAATTCATAAAATTCATAAAATTCATAAAATTCATAAAATTCATAGAATTATAAAATTCATAAAACTCATAAAATTCATAAAACTCATGAAACTCATAAAACTCATAAAACTCATAAAACTCATAAAACTCATAAAACTCATAAAACTCATAAAACTCATAAAACTAATAAAACTCATAAAACTCATGAAACTCATAAAACTCATAAAACTCATAAGACTCATAAAACTCATAAAACTCATAAAACTTATAAAACTCATAAGACTCATAAAACTCATAAAATTCATAAAACTCTTTAAAACTCATAATTATGATACCATATATCTCGATGAAACTCGTTGCTAAAGATGTATTCTAAAGAACTGAAAGTTTGATTGATTGTGACAGGCCGAATCGGTATAGCAAACTTGTAAGCAACCAATATAACGATCCCTGTCGTGCTCTAGAACTATAATTCCAATTTTAATACAATATTATGATTGCATAACTATATCATTTTACATATAAACTCATATATTTGCGATATATTTGGATATCCCAAAGCAAACCATAATATTTCTTAATTGCAGAAAATCTAGAAACACTTGAAGCATCTAATCACAACTGATCTTTTTGGATGAAATCCACCAACCAACTTAAAATTTCTTCCGCAGATGGAGTGAATCTTTTGAAGGATCTTTGGATTGATTATCTAATGATATTACGTGAAAATTTAAATCCACCTCAAAATTTACACGGGAGACTGAGTTTAGTGTCGATGTTTACCTCAAATAATTTCTAGAAGTTTTTCTCTAGATACACAGGGGCTGTTCTAGCATAAACGAACAATGTATATAATTGCATGTTGTGCGTTTTGTCGTTAAATACAACAGTGCCATTGATGTAACCAAACACACACTGTGGTTGACCACCATAGCGGTACTAAGAGAGAACCTGATGCGACAATACTTGATTTTTGATTTCTGCGGGACTTTTAATATGCGTGACATCGCGTGGGGTGCTTATGGTTATATGATCAGCGTATTTCAAAGTTACGCTATTAAGATTATGTTTGAAGATCCGATTAAGGATACTGGAGATATTCGTTGTGGACATTATTGGTAGTCTTCTCTGTTTTCACTATGCTATAACATTATTTTTACTGGTTCCAATAAGAACTATCGAGAATTGACTTTGGATGGGTCAAAATATTTCTGTCTATGGAAGGACATCTTGCTAAGAAAATTTGGTAGATCTGAGCGAATTATGGTTCCCAGTTCGCTACCATTTTCCGAATATCTTGGCCATCTTAGGTTTATGTTATCTTTCAAACCACTTTTTAAAAAAAGTTTTACGTGGGTAGCACGCATCGGACAATCAATATGATACCAATATGATGCAATTTATACTTATGATAGTTTGATGATTATCTACTAGTATTAGTTCACCTTTGGCCAATCATTATCTGGTTCTTTACTGGACATTTTTACATGATCAATCTTTGTTATATATTGAACGTGTGAATCAACGTTTCAGCAGCTTTCATTAACTACATTCTTTGGGGAGTATAATATGTGTCATGCTCTAGGGCATTCGTTGGAGGGAATTCGTTGACATAGAACAAATGTATCTGCGAGTAAATTTATAGTTCATACCAGTGGTTCTCCCACTGCTTGAAGTTGCCTGTCAGTCAACTGATAACGTAAGCCCGAGTCCCATGTTTTCCGATCAGTCTTTGTAATCAATTAATGATGAGTGTACAGAACAGTTAACTGTATCGTCAAACCCCAAATATATGTTTTTGGTGGAAAGAGGGCAAGTTACAGAGCTAGATAAACCGACAATAACTTCATCACCAACGTCAACAAACCATTGATTGGGTTAGTACAAATTTTGGTGATTGCTTGTAAAACATCATAGAAAAAAGTGCAAGAAATGGGATGAAACGAACCCTCCCCATGGCATGCCAGTTATGTCTTACACAGTATCCTTGAGAGCTAGCTAGGTTTAAGTGGGCCAATATTCTACTAATCCAAATTTAAAAATAAATTCAGAAACGAATACTAGAAGATATACCACACACCGGCAAACACAAATATCGACCCTCGGCTATCTAACACTTTGAAATCGCTGTTGCTCTATGGCTGTCAAACCTGGAAGCATAAGCAAAAGATTAATAACAAGCTACTGGTGCTTCTGGTCCAACAAAATTACAAATGATGGGCTCCTAAGGCAAACAAATCAAACAGTCTTTGAGACCAGAATAAAGAATGGCAAATGGAGATGGATTAGCCACACGGTAAGGAAGTTACCGAATGATGTCACAAAAAGATTTCTGAAGTGGAATCCGCAAGGAAAGGTTAAAGGTTAACGATACTATATAGCAGAATAGAAATAATACGGGAAATCATGGGTGGAAATTAAACCAATAGCGTCTAACAGACAAAGATGGTAAAGTATAGTAGACGCCCTATGCTCCTAAATTGGAGATAAAGGAAAAATATTAGTTTTCGCTTTCAATGTCGGAATCAAATGGCTGTTTTAGTTTGTACCAACTCGGTCTAGAACTTTGTTGTTAAAACCTCCAATATACCAATGGGATGCCTTTTAAAACAAAACTTACTGCAATGAATAACTAGTCGTTAGTTAGATTTATGGAAGCTGCCACTGTTTCTAATTATAAGAGGAAGAACTCGATGGGAATTCCCGTAGAAGAACTATCGATGTTTAGATACAGTTTTGATGTTTGATATAAGGTTCAGAGACTCAACCTGCACTTTTGTTATGGCTAGATTTTCTCGACTAAATTGGATAGCAAAAGTGTGCATAATATGCCAAAGCCGATGCTTATAGTATCGAAGATAGCAACTTAAATGTGTGGGGATAAAAAACAAAAATCCTGGTGTGACATGTCTGATTTTGCCGTAATATATTTTAACAGTTTAATAGCTCCCATTTTAGTTCTCAAAAGCCGTATTAAAAGTTATATGTTAGACCAAAAACAAACTATAAATAATAGTATTAAATTATATCAAATTAAATTATTTAGTTAGTTTATGGTCAAACGTAAGGGCACAGCCATATCTTAAAATGACCTTACTTGAGATGCTTAAAGTTGAGTTAAACGTTCCTTAAAGTTGAAAAGCATAAAGAAAGCCTTAGTCAAGGCAACACTGAAATAAAACAAATTCTGATATGAGTTTGTCAAATTGGATTGCCTGCAATGCTATACGTATAATAAAACTAAACTTCCAATCCAATTGTAACTCTCAGGTCAATTTAATTTAAATTTACCACGAGTGCGGTTGGTAGAAGCCGGTTGAGACTAATTTTTACAAAGCTTTTACCAGAATAGTTAAATGTATTTTCCAGGGTTAGTGTGCAAAGGTGCAGTCTCCATAGTATAAATATTAAGCAAATGATTAGACTATTCCAATATAATCGATGGACAAATACTATATATTTACATAAAATGTTTATTTCGAAACAAAGTGTCAACCATTCATTTATTAGTTGAGAAAGTATATCAACAATCGCCACTCATCAACAAAGTAATTTGCATATTAAAAAAAAAAAAAATAAATTATGGTAATCATATTTGTGTTGTGTATATGTAGCTAATTTCAATGAAATTCACATGAAGAATTTTATGGTGAAATAATTTTACCACCGCGCGACGCCGCCATACCATCAACAACAATCTTATAGTTTAGCAACAATGAAAGTGTTTTTTTTTCTTAATATTAAAAAAAAAATAAAAAAATTATAACATTGTAGATAAGATTAAGTGTCATGTCACTGTACATATATTATATGTACGTAACGATCACTTTTATTGTATTGTGAACAATCTAGTCTAGACTATCGTGAGAATTGTATTATTGATGCGTGAAACATATTATAATGTTGCGTTATGCAATCCACGTGAATGTGTGTAAATTCATCAAATTTTTATTATTTTTTTTTTAGAGTTTGTTTGCAATATTATCTCTTAAATTGTATGCAATTAATCTTTAGTTTTATGTGTACAGATCTAACTATTTCGCTGCCTAGGTTCATAAAACCTTTGTGTATTTTACATTGTGCACATACAATAATGTGTTTAATGTACGCAGTTTTGTTGTTGTTTTTTTTCTTAATTATTGTTATAGATTTTTTTATTTTATTTTTTATAAAAATTAATTACGATTTCGAAATTGAAAATTAATTTATAATTTATTAAGAAAGATAAAAATGTTTTTTTTTTTATTAATTTATGAAATTAAATGATTTAAATGCGCCATTAGGGGAGAGGAAATAATGTGTGTACAGATTTAGTGAAATTTTTAATTATTGTATGGTGTTTTGTCATATTTTGTTTATGCGGAAATTGTAAGATGATATTTTGCAATGTGTTGATTTCTGATCCATTGTCATTGTGGTGAGTTGATTTGCGTTAATTATTTTTGAGTATTAAAATTAGAAAATTTTGTTTTCTGGACGAATTAAAAAAAGTTAACGTGGTACAACTTGCAAACCAAGTGTAACCGTTTGATAGAAAATAATCGTTAAAAACAAAAAAAAAAAAAATGAATGCATCTTCTGAGTGGACCTCCATAAATGCTGGATGTTAAAGCAAAAAAGACAGTTATCACAACGGCGAGAATCTTTACAAATAATTTAGTATTTTTTATTTTATTTTTAATTAATTCATTTTTTTTCTGGGGCCCAAGCTCTCCCAACCCTTTCGCGGTTAGTTTAACGTCATAAATAACGCTGTCGCGGGTGAATTCATGGACGTACGACTTCAGGTTCACATTTAATATTTATCTGTACATTGCATTGATCCAGCCTTGCAGTGTGTTCGTCGTTATCATCGATCGCAATTAAGTGATGAACATCACTTTTACACCACTTCGCCGCAGGCATTTGAACTCGGTACCTCTCAACCCAAACACTGCAGCTTTAACCACTACGCCAACTGCTCGGAAATTTATCATTTATTCTAAAACAAAAGTTAACAAATTATGCAATCGAAAGTTAAATAAAACTTATACGTTGAATAAATTTATTGTAATTAAAATATCAGTAACCATATACTTAAGTATGATACTTAAAAGAAAATAAATTGTAACTATAGATTTGATTAAATCATAAAAATCACAACAGAGTTAAATCACTTGAATTTAAGTCAATATTTCTTACCGTTAATCGATCGTATTCATGATCATGTTTGTGGTTAAAGATACTTTTCGTTTGATGGTATAGCCATGACCATTTGAGAGTTGCACAAAAACAAAATTATATTACAGCTTATAGGATTTGAGCAGCTGTCAAATAAAAATAGCCGTTCAACGCAAGTTTTTTTTGCTCTAGTAAAAATGCAAAAATGCAGTCGTACCAATTTTTGTTTACTACTTTTTTTGACATCACACGCTTATTATGAGATTTAATTTTATTATAATAAAAATTATAATAAAAATAATGCGGCTTGTGCATTAAATCAAAACTAAAACCAGGAAACCATTGTCTTCTATAATAACGATCAGACTTGAGCTCCCGTATATACTTTGGACAAAATATCAAAAAAGACCTTTCTCGTCAATTGCGATGAGATATTTCAAGGTATTGAACCAATATATTATCGAGCTAGATCAAGAACTTTTATGACGAACTTTAAGTCATTTCTTTTAAATATACGTATATATTTGATTATATCCGATTATATATGATTTTATAATACAAATATTTTGGAAATAACTGGCATCGGAAGATTATAAAACTTTCCAATTTAAATTAAATCAATCCCGCGTCGATATTTCATCAATGTTAATGCTAACTGATTTTATATAGTATGTACTTGATATCTATCAATTAAATTTGACGTCACAGAAATTGCGGCATATATCAATTGGAAGCGCTCCCATTCAAAACCCTTAAAATATTTTATGTAGTCTTTTTTCAAATTTTCAAATAAAATATTTAATGATATTTCTTAGTAATTTGATGTTTGCGCAGATTTGTCAAAATATTTGACTGTTCAGTATCGACAAAGCTCTCCTCGGAATCTGAAATATAATATTTTTATTTTATTATCACAATAGCACGATCAAACTAAAACATAAATATGCTGATTGAAAATGACACAATACAAAAGTTTTTGTTCTGAAACAATTGCCATTTTTTTAAATTACAAATGACAACTATTTGCAAAAAAATGTCTACATGATCTGTCAAGATATACTACAAACGAAAATGCTGCCATCTTATGGTACTTGGTTAAAATATTTTATTTCATGTAGATATTGTGTCTGAAAGACATACATTTTAATCGCTTTGATTGGTTAATTTTTTTTTTGAACGAAATTCACGGAATACTTGTACAGAATTTTGGCGTTAGAATATTTTTTTGTCATTTTATCTTCGATCATTAAAATATATGGCTGGAGTGATGTATAAAATTAAATTGTAAAAAAACAAAAATGGCGTATTGCGTCAAAAAATTACGTCAAAATGAAACCTTCTGTTGTTAAATAAAAATTAGTGCAAATTGGTATACAAAAAATATTCAAATATCATTTTCAGATTTAATAAGATTACATGCTAGTTCAAACTCGGAACCTAAAATAAAAGTGCAAGCTTACGTCATTCCAAAACACAAAACGTGGAACCGGTATCCAAAATAGAAAGTGCTGAACTCAATAAACTGAAATCTCTAAAGCTTCCTGATCCGACCGAAGTTCTACGAAAACAGAAATTATCAACAATTAAAGCTATATAACCTCGGCTTGTGGTCCAGAAAACAAATTTTGGCTGGATAATTGGAGGACATATTTCAGACGACGATCAGGAGACCGATGTGGTTAATTTTAACATTACAATGGAGGTGGATAACACGCTGCGATAATTTGGGAAAATTAAGAGCATTGCAATGACCAACGACTTCACTGAAGAAGAAGATTATTGTAAAGGGTGGTTTGAAGAAACAACAGAACGAAATAAAGATGGAAAATTTATTGTAAAATTATAGGTCAGTGGCAAATTAAAGAGCCTAGCATCCAACTTTTCTATGGCAAGACAACGGTTGAAATCCTGAATTCAAGAAAGAATACCATAATCTCATGAATGAATATTTGCAACTCATGAACAAATATATGGATGGAATTAATAAACAGATCATCAAGAATCATGGAATTATTAAGTAAACCAGCACTACCAACGAAGTTAATAGTATTGATGCATTTTCAACGTGACCAACCATCCAATCATCGCTGTTGGATATTTTATTAAGATTCCGCACACATCGTCATATATCAGGCCGCATAGAAGAAATGTACAAAGGGTTAATTTATGGAACTGCATCAGATTCCTTCTTATCTACAAGATTTATTTATCATTCAGCACTAGAAAACGCATTGTGCTATGTAAAATTAGATACAAGATGTGTAAATGGGATACCCAAGATCCGAACCATATTAAGAATGCAGCGGAACGAAAAACAAATCAATCTAAGCAATCCAGCTTGTTGAACTCGTTGAATTCTTTTTTCGATGCAGATGGTAAATATCGTATAGCAATTAAAACACGCCATTAAGAAATCTAGCGTAAAACATATAAGATATTTGTTTATAAGTTAACTCTTTGAACCGTATAAAAATCAAATACTGATCTTATCAAATGTCAATCAATTGAACCATACAAATGTAAAATTGTTTAAGTAGCTTAATATGAAATAGATCGAGTTTATTACTTTTGTTGCTTAAGTATAATGTTAAGGCCATCTTAACCAAACTATACAGGTGTCCACTAGCATAAACTATAGAAATTAATATTCTTATAAATTTATATTGAACAATTTTTAATCTTTCTTCTTACGCCAATCGTTGAAGTGGACACAGAGATAATAAAGTTACTTACAAAAAAATTAAGTGGTGTACACACATATCGTAAGTTATCGTGGAAAGGATTGCCATCAACCATTTTAGTATTTATCCATATTGGACGAGCAACTAGTTGTAGTAAACCGGTGCTATTTAAAACGGAAGCGAAAATGTAACTTTTTCGATTTTCAATCCGCCTTTTAAATGTTTTCGCCGATTTTGAGTCGTGTTGTTTGTGACTTAAAGTAAAGTGAAGGACTGGTGCTATAGTTTAGAATTAAATCGACAGATACCTTCAAGTTAATCATAAAACTCAGTTTAATGGTTAATTGTTTTTTCTTTTTATTCCATCATTTTACATTCTTACCATAACCTTGACATAATAAATATAAAATTATGTTCGCTATAAAAAAAAACATAAACGAGTCGAGACCATTAAGAAAACACCGCACTTTATGCAGTTATCGTAAATTAGATTGTCAATTTCTTTCAACTCTCGGTATGTGTTTACACAATATTTTGTTCGGTTTAGATTCCTTGTACACGATACATTTATGAACAGAAACGGTTTAATCCGGTTGATCATTATTTTATTTCTTAAACTTTTCTTTTCTTTTTTTTTTTTTTTGCGCTTAAACTATGTTAGTTAGTGCTCTGCTGTCTTCGTAGTTTTTTTTTTTTTTGTTTGTGTACAAATCATAAAATACAAAACTTTCATGTTAGTTGTAGTTAAGTTTTTGTCGTGGACAGTAACGCTATAAAATATTTAAAGAAAATTACGCGTGCGTTCACGTTTTTTAGTTTATGTGGAAAATTGTTTTAAAAATTTTATCTTACGCTGATAGCATCTTTTTAACAATGGCTTATTAAGTGTTTTATTGTTTTGGATACCTTCGAAATAAAAAAAATCGATTTGGAATCGTAAAAAAAATATTTTTGTGTTTTTCTTAAGAAACAAAGTAACGGTGATCTTGAGAAATAAATTAAAAAACTTAAGTTTCAGATGTGATTTAGTTTTTTTTTGTGTTTTTTTTTGTCTGTGCGTTAGTTCTGTTAGTATAATAGTGTGTAAAGAATAAAAAAATTGTTTTGAAGAAGATTAACTGTTTTTTATTCTTCTAATATTGTTATTAATAAAAATATAGTAAGAATAAGAATTTCTGTAAATTTGTTAAGTGTTTTGGAATTTTGCCTACTCTATAAAAATTAGTACGATAACAAAAAAAAAATTTGTCTGAGTATTTGGAAATGTGCAAAAATACCGCTTCAACATGGTTAGCGAAAAAGCAGAGAAATTTTATTTAAATACCAAAAAAATGTATGGTCACAATACACAACAACTGCCACAACAATTGTTACATCATCAACAGCAGCTACATCATCATCATCATCATCAACAGCAACAGCAGCAGATTACAACGACCACGACAACGTCATCAAATGGTTCAACAAAATTAACAAAAAAATCGGTATGGCCATGGCCACCAATTTATAATGATAATCGGCCAAATAATTATAATAACTATCCAATAACAAATAATGGTACAAATAGTAGTAAAAACAGTAAAAAATATAATAACAATAATAGTGAAATTATTAATAATAAAAATATTATTTATAAATCATTACAAAATAACGATTTAAATTATAAATCGAATCAAATTGCAAAATATGATCGACAATATGCAACGTCGGGACCAAATGTTGCGCATAATTTAATGAAACGCGATCGACAATATAATATGCGAAGTGCAACGACAAATGGCCATCATCATGGTATGGTGCGAGATAATAAAATGATTGTGGATAAGTATCAGGGTTGTGCGGCGGTCGATAGTCTAAATAATAATCATAGTAAAAATGGGTGAGAACGAAAATGATCGACGATCAAATTAAAAATACACGATCTAGTTCATATATTATATGGTTGAAAGTTGGTGGATGTATATAATTTGATCTGGACAGATGCTCTTTCACAATATATGATGGACTTTCACTACGATCTAAAAAATTATTTTTGCAACACAAACACTAGTAACGAACGGATCGTGTATTTTAATGTCTATCGTGATCGTACAGTATAATATTTCTATTTCTTTTTTTATTTTACAAAAATTCTAGATCAAAAATATGTTTTTGTCGATCACGATCGATGGAAGATTTTCGAAGCGATCTTCAAGTCGATTGGCATCAGGAACCGCATAATCATAACAATAATAATAATAATAATAGTATTCATAATAATAGCAATAATAATATTTTAAAACATTTGAATGGTAATAAACCACCACCGCATGGTGGCGGTGGTGGTAATAATAGCAATGGTGGTGGTGGTGTTGCTGGTCACCATCATCACCATTTTGGTGGATCGTTGAAAAAATACTTAGGCCGATCAATGGATAATATAAACGAAAATGAATCTATTTATGGAAAAAATTATCAGGTATGGATCGTGGGACTATCTGTTATTATATATTGTGTAATAATATCATATATATGATCCGTTAACCGGAGATTTTTTTTTAATTAAACTTTTTTTAAAGAAAATAAATCGAGGTTTTTGTATCAGATACATTTTGAGAGAAGAAAACTTGATTTGTCAATAAAAATAATATAATAAAGTTGTTTTGTATAGTTATAGTTTATACATGATATGTTTATTATCACCAAACTCAAAACCACTATATGTATACATATTATACTTGTACATCATAATCATCTAAAGAGTTGTATTGAAAAGTTGGAAAAAAAATTTGAAAAATTAGAAAATTTTTCTTTACATTTGACTTACATTTTAATTTGAATATAATAGAAAGTTGCGCGCTATTGCTACATGTTAGCTATATAGTTACAATATTAAGATAAATGTTTGTACAAACCAACAACAATCACAAGTTGTTGCTATTGCATTTCTAATTCAACATAATGTATGTATGGTTGCTATTTTTTTTTTTTTTTTTTCGATTCGTTATATTGAAACTTTCGTTGCAAGTCAAACTAAAGGTTCCAACCGACATTGTATCATATTATGCGCACTTTGCGTTTAAATTACGCAATTCAAAAAACATAAATCGCATTGATCCACAAAGAAACGACCAATTATCATGTCCAACTGCCTAACATGAAAACTCTTAAGACAATAACACAATAATTTATGTATGTAACAAAAGAGCAATTGAAAACTTTCTTAACAATTTGTTGCGCGCTTTGTGATCATGTTGATGAGGTCATCAAAATTACACAAAACTGAACAAATCAGACTTGGGTGTTATTTAAGACATTGTGTTGAAAATAAATTTTATGTAATTATGATGTTTAACGATTTTTTTTTTTGCTTATTTTTACAGATATTACCGACGACAGATCCAAATCGTCCAAAATTTGTAGCCGTAACAACTTTAGAAGATGTCCAAGCGGTACGATGTGCTGAATTTCATCCAAATGGTAAAGTGTATGCGGTTGGTTCAAATTCAAAAACATTTAGGATTTGTGAATATCCTTCGTTGTCCGAAATTCGGTATGAATGGCACATAGTGTTTTTTTTTATTGCAAAGTGAGTTTAACATAATTTGTATTTTGATTATAGAGAGGAGCATACAACATACCAACCAACAGTATTATTTAAACGGACAAAACATCATAAAGGTTCAATATATTGTATGGCATGGTCGCCACAAGGTGATTTAGTCGCTACAGGTTCAAATGATAAAACCGTTAAACTGATGCGTTACAATGACATACAAAAACAATTAGAGGGTCGAGAGGTAAACATACATGAGGTTTCTATAAATTGTGCTTGAAGGTGAAATGAATTGATTAACAAAATTTTTTATTTTCTTCTTTCGATAATCTAGACGGAGCTTACAATGCACGATGGTACGGTACGAGATTTATGCTTTATCGAAGATAGTTCAAATCAATCGAGTCTTCTTATAAGTGGCGGGGCTGGCGACTGTAAAATTTATGTAACCGATTGTGCTACATCAACACCATTCCAAGCGTTGAGTGGACACGGTGGACACGTGTTATCGTTATATAATTGGGGTGGTGCAATGTTTGTATCGGGTTCACATGATAAAACGGTACGATTTTGGGACTTGAGAACACGAGGATGTGTTAATATGGTGACACCAGCAACAGTGCCGGGTTCACGACAAGGATCACCAGTCGCATCGGTTTGTGTTGATCCGTCGGGACGACTTTTAGTTTCCGGCCATGAGGATAGTTCATGTGTATTGTACGACATTCGTGGAAATCGCCCAATTCAATGTTTTAAACCACATTCGTCTGATATCAGGTTAGAAAGTTGACACGAAAATGTATTAATAAAATTACAGAGACGCTAAAAGAAATTATTTTCATACGCATATAATTGAGGTTGTAATTTAATTTCTTTTCTTTCGTAATAATATTCTTGCAAAACCATAAATTATTTTCATTACTTGTTTCTTAACAAAAAAAAAAAAAAAAGATCAAAAACAGAATTAAAATAATATTCTGGACTCAATCGTTGTTAATTACAATTTTATTATTTCTATTTCTAGATCAATCCGATTTTCACCATCTGCATATTATTTATTGACCGGTGGCTACGATAATAAACTTGTGTTGACCGATCTACAAGGTGATTTAACGTTACCACTACCATCGGTTGTTGTTGCCCAGCATACAGATAAAATTATTTCGGGACGTTGGCATCCAACTGATTTTTCATTTATTTCAACGTCAGCCGATAAAACTGCAACGCTATGGGCATTGCCCCCAATATAAAATAAACAACACAAAATTATAATAATATAATTTGAATTTGCTTTATATATCCTAATCTACTTTATACAAATATCTCTTGTATGTCCGTTATTATCCCTTTTCTTAAACATAATATGTATATCATTTGTTTTATAATTTTTGGCGCTCGAATTAAGAAATGTAATATTCGAACATATGAAATACTGACTAATTATTATTATAATTTTTTTTTAGTTTTTATTTGTTTTATTTAATTAATTTAATGTTTTTTACACAAAAAAAGAAAAAAAAATTAAAATAAGAATAATAATTATTAAAAACATTAATAATTTACTTATTATTAAATTATATATGATTAATTATTATAATTATATAACATGAATATTATTATATATTATTCTAGCTCGAAGAAATTTAATTTATAATAAATATATATATAAGAAGTTAAAAATAATAAAACATTTAATAAAAATGAATAAATTATTATAATTATATACGAACATATTATTATTAAATACCAATAAATAAATAAATAAATCGTTATTAAGGATTTTGTGCTATTGGCTTAGGGTTCGAAACTGGGGCTTGTATAAAGTACCGTGTACAAAGCAAAAGAAGAAAATTAATTACCTAATTTGATTATGTGAGTATCAGATAATAAGAAGTTTGTAAATTCGAAAGTCTTATATTCTATGAACATTTTAAAAATATTGAAAAAAACTTAAGCGGTGTATTACCGTAAATCGATAACTTTAATAAAACAGTACAGTTAAAATTGATTTGTACTGAGACTCTGTAACCACGTTGCAAATAAGATAAGATGCAAAAAATGTGGTGCATAAATTCCATTCAATTGTCCCATTTTATGGCTCCATAGGATAGTTGTTGATTTTAGGTAGCTGAATTTCTTTAAAAAAATGTATGATATTCCGAGAAAAATATCGAATTTGGACAGTCTATAGCTTTGGATTATTTACAAAATTTGTGCAAATTTTTTTTTAATTTCAACTTGTTTGAAATGGCTGACTTCTTTAAAATTTTGTTGAGAATGGATTATATGACTCTGCAGGATAGTTTAAATGATTCTAGATAGCTGAACTCTCTTAAAAAAAATAAGGGTTTCAGAGAAGAAAATTCAAATTTTGACAGTATACCCTTTAATTATTTACAAAATTGTTGGATTATCTGATTTGAAATGGCCATGTCTTGTTTTCAATTTTGTAGAGGATGGATTCTATGGCTCCACAGGATAGTTCAAATGACTTTAGATAGCTGAATTTTCTTAAATAAAATTGTGACATGACAGTCTATAGCAACATTTTTGGATTTCATGTGATTTCAAATGGCTTTGACTTCTTTAAAATTTTGTTGAGAATTGGATTTTATGGCTCCACAGGATAGATTAAATGATTTTGGATAGCTGATTTTCCTTAAAAAGATTTTGTAATTTTCCGGGAAAAAATATCCAATTTTGACAGTCAGCCCTGGATTATTTACAAAATTTGTGCAAAACTTGTTGTCGTTTGTACAGTAAATTTTTATTGTTTGCGCTGGGAGTTTGAGGCGTTCAACTATGTAGACGTTGTTTTATCTTCAATAAAAATGCTAAACGTATTTCTGTCTTTATTCATTGGATGGTCAGCTTGGACTGACTTCCCTTTTATTTACCCAATACACCGACTAATAATATGTCTACATGTATCAATCTATATAAGGTTACATGTATACATAAAATACGTTTACTACATTGTAAACGTCGTTATTAGAAATAACCAAAATCTCGTGATCACACGACTGGGTTTTTATGTCCTAGGTATATTGCCAGTTCATTTTATTTCTAGGCTCTTTAACGGGAGGTGATGTGATTTACAGAATTATGAGTTTTAATATACTTCAGCAATATGCAATAATTGATGATGGTTTCTTTTACATCAATATATCTCGCATTTTACACGAAGCTTGCATGCCCAAAACCGATTCCTTACTGTTGTGTTCTTATTATTAATTAAAGCCACTGACTCCTTAATCCAATCCCCAAAAACATTTTTGTCTTTTCTTGTCACTCGCTCCCATCGCCTAGCAACCATTTATCCATAAGGTCGTTGAAGTTGATGGTGATGTGTAGTTGTGAATATGATGTCCAACATTGAGGGTGATGTAACATCTCCTATTGATGTTGTTGTTTTGTTTTGTGAACCAAAATTGTATGTCTCTAATAACACATCTAATGGTGATGATATTGGTTCACAAGATGTATCTGCAGGTGCTTTAACTACTCTTTTCCGTAGTTGATTTATATGTACTCGGGTGAGGTGGTTATTATTGTCAAGTAGAATGTTATACATGACCCTTCCAATTCGTCCGATGACTGCCACTATGCCATTGGAAATGATGTTTAGAATAAACCTTAGCGGATATTTTGTCGATTGGTTCAAAACTCCACTTACGGGTAGAATGTTTTTTGTTGAATTGTTCCGACTGATTCTTTTTTTGAACTTCTAAATTTGCTGGGACTTGTACGATATCCAAGTTATTTGATAGCAAAAGATCTAATTTTATTCTCGTTTTTGTACCAAGCATTATTTCAGCTGGAGACTTTTCATCTGAAGGTGAGTTCTTGTTCGACGTTGATCTGTAAGTCTATAAGAATACTTGTAATGCTTCATCCAGTTCCCCCCATCATTAATTTTTTTGAGAACTCGTTTGAGCGTATCGACAAAACGTTCCGCCTGGTCATTTGACTGCGGGTGGTATGGTGCTGAACGAATCTGCTGAATTTTATTTGCTTGGCAATATTCCCGGAACAGTAATGAAACAAACTGAGTGCCATTATCGGAAATAATTAGTTCTGGTAGTCCGAATTGAGCAAAAACGTTCTCAAGTATATTAATGGTTGCTGATGCGGTTGTCGAATTTGTATGGTATATTTCTGGACATTTCGTATAAGCATCTATTATAACCAGAAAACTATGTCTTAAGGCCCTGCATAGTCTATGTGTATGCGACATAGTCCATGGTGAAGCTGATTGAGCACCTTTTTTTGAAAAACTAATGGTATTCAACAATTCTTTAGCATTACACAATCTTTTACAATTGTTAGACCATTTTTCCTATGATAAAACTTTTTAGCTTGTTCATCAGAAATATCCTTACTTAACTTGAAGCCAGCCAGTGTTGATGTACTGCTTAACTCTCTGTAGAGATTCACATTCCTTAGATGCATCACGAATCATGCCAAATGTTAAATGAAAATTACCAATTGATTCGTTCAACATGTAAGACAAATTTTTCGATATGAAAATCATACAAAAGTAAGGTCAAAGCTCATCTCTGCAAACGATTGGCTGTATAGACTGGAATACCTTTTTTTAACCGAAAATGGCTAGTAGTGGTTTATGGTCAGTTTGAAGAGTGAATTTCCGACCAAAAATCATTCGGTGAAATTTTGTTACCGCGAAAATGAGACCAAGAGCCTACTTTTTAATCTGGCTGTAGTTGCGCGCAGCTTTTGTAAGAGTTCTGGAAGCATGATAAACTGGCTTGATCGATTTATCTGAAAACTTATGAAATAGGCAAGCTCCAATGCCAGTGTTGGATTTCAGTAGTTGGATTCAGATGTATTAACATTAAATCCGACTTTAAAATATTTTTAAAAGAGTCAAACGATTGCTGGGCATGCTGGAGTCCAAATCCATGTTGAATTTTTAGACAATAGATTGTCTAACGGTTTGCGTAGCTGATGTATATGCTTTATGAATTTACCATAAAAATGTATACCACCAAGATATGACTGAAGTGATGTTATATCTTTCGGAGGAGGCATCTTAGTTATTGCATCAACCTTTGATTGATCAGGACGGATTCCCTCTTTATCAACGATGTAACCCAAATATTTGTGGATTTCATGTAAAAACTACATTCCTAAATTTGAAGGTGAAAACCGAATTACTCAATTCACTTCAAAACTTTACTTAAATTTTGCTGGTGATCTGCTTCAGTTTTCCCGGATAATATAATATCATCGAGATAAGTTCCGTCCAGGTTACCCACCATTGTACTCATAATATGTTGGAAAGCTCCTGAGGCTGATTTGATACTTGGAGGAAGTCTATTAAAACGGAATACTCCTCTATGCGTGCGTTGATCGTGAGTAATTCACGAGACTCTTTGGCAACTTCCACTTGTAAAAATGCATCAGACAAGTCGAGTTGGCTGAATATTGACCATTCGAAATTTTCGAGGTAACATTCTCTGGTAATGGTAGTGGAAATTGATGTGGTTCAAGAACTTCATTTAAACCGGTTGAATAGTCCGCACAAATTCTAGAGGTGCTCCCCTATTTGAAAAATCAAGTTATGATTCCTAGTTGTTAGAGTCGCTGAAGTTTTTGATCAATTTTCTCAAGAGAAGCGTATGCTACTGGACGCTTAGCTCTAAATACTGGTTTAGCATTAGGTTTGGTGTAAATTACGATTTGTGTTTTCCTACAGCAACCCAATGAATTTTTAAATACATATAGAAACTTTGATATGAGTTCTTTAATCCTTGATAGATCGACTGATGATATCTTACTCATAACTTGATTACAAATTTGGTTGAACGGCAAATTCCATAACCCGAATTTCGCAATCCAATCAATGCCCATTATATTGAGATTAGTTACCTGTTGGCAATCATCTACAAGACCTGAGAGTATAAGTTTACCGTCACTATCGTTCTCAATTTTTGATAGTAGTCTTGTACGTTGTCTAAATTTTGTGATGAGCGAAGACCACAGACGTAAAATAGACATTTGAATTGTCCCAGTGTCAAATTCGATAGTTTCGACTTTTCACATTCTTGCCGCATATGAAACCATCTCCCCAAAAACATGTATTTTTTCCTGTCACTCTCTCCCATCCCCTAGCAACTGAGTGTTTTCCAAATGGGTGTTTTCCAGGGGTATGCAACACTTACAAACACTTTCAACAAAGTCCGTTTGCTTGTATGTTATCTTCCACCTATTACTGATTTTCTTGTTATTCAATTTTGGACAATGTTGTAAAAGGTGAGCAGACTCACATTTCAAAACACATGTTGGATTATTAACAGCCGTCTTTTTAAATATTCTTGCTTAAACTTCTCCCGCCCCATCTTTCGGAACTTCAGATGCTCTTTGAATGGTATTGACATATTTTTGTCTATTTTGTGCTGGTAGCTTCTGAATTTTGTTCAAATGTTCCTTGTTTTGGCACGCCATTGCAGTTGTACAAAGGTGTTGGACTAGAATTTTCAATTAAACTAATGCTTCACTGGTGGCTTTGATTCTGCGTATCATTAAGTCGAGCATGAACTGATTTATGTGCGAAAGGAATTGGAGACCCAGAATCCCTTTATTACAAAAGAAGTCCGTCAGAGACTCAAATTAATAAAAACCACAAGAAATGCAGAAATTACTGATTGAAAAACCCGAAGCGGGAGTGGTGAACTCAACAGCTGAATTTACCATGAAGCCATGATTTCCTTCCAAATATAATTTAGCTATAAATGCATTCGTGTGCAAACACTTAACGGGTGTTGTTATGAGTAATAAAGCAACATTATGAGTAATAAAGCAAAGGCCTTAATCGATGGACTGTGTGGCTTTGCATCTCGATTATTACAATTCAACAGTCAATGACAACAAAAGCAGTTGGTTTAGATAATTTATTAAAAAGATTTCTGGGAAACCGGAGCACGACGTCAGAATATTGATGACTTTAATGCTAGACCTGGCAAAAATCAGACTGACCTATGTGAAAATACATGTCTGTTCTCCTGACATGAACTAGTGATCGGTAACGGAAAATAATGCTGTACTTCGCGAATCGCCCACGATCTCATTATATCTAGCATATTCTTTCTTCATAAAAACATCCAGTCTGAAACATGGACATACCCGCGAAAGACGTCCCGCAGTCAAATTAACCATGTATTAATTGCTAAAGGACGATTTCGAGTCATTCAAGATGTGAGATCTTAACGGTCGGTTACCCAATTTGTAAGTAGCGATTATCAATTAGTCACTGCAAAGCTAAGATGACAGTTTTCGTACAAGTCAGGGATCATGGGAATTATATAGAAACCAACAACTGTTCTGAAGATGTGAACACTCTAAGGGGGGTATTTGAAAACTTCAGTTATCAGAGCTCCCCAGGCAACTCTAGGTATATGAGAAAAACTAATAAACCTAAACCTGTTTGGTTTGATGAAGAGAATCGTCTTGCCGTTTAACAACAGAATATAGCCTTAATATATGCTCAAATATACATTTTACAATCATACAAACAACAATAAAGCGGTTCGTCCTAGGAGATCTACTAAGCGAATTTATTGATGGAAAAAGGGTGAATGGTGGGAGGCTGAATTCTAAGGAGTCACCGGACTGCACCATACTTTTAGACCTAGGTCTATTATAATAACAAGAAGTGTCAAATTTATAAAGGCATTTTTCTACGAGTAATTCTCATATATTTAGGATACTTTTTGGAACTATCTTTATACAATGACGAAGGAAATGAATTAATGGAAAGTGGCTGTGTTTTGTCTATCCTTCAAAAAGGAGATCCGTCAAAATGCGAAAACTAGCGCGGCATAGATATTTTTTGCGCCTTTGGTGAGATATTTCGCGGAGGATGATCCAATATAAATAATACTAAATATCTCGTGACGTTCATCAAGTCCTTCAAGGATATGACTAAATCTTCTAAATGAATTAAGAATAAGCTAGTTTATTATCTACTCTGCGATGACTGAGAATACTTGACATACTTAAGGGTTTGAAATTTATGAAGTCGGCCTCGACCCGCACGGGAAAGCGGTTGCGTTACTCATTGAATAGATTCTGATGCATGTGCGTAATTCGCACATGCTATGCACTGTACTATAAAGGGTGTTTTTTTTATAGGTTCACAACTTTGAGTTGGCAACTCCGCTTTATTTGACAATCAATTTAACAGCTGATAGTTGCCTTTTGTTTAGTTTGGTTTGACATTTTTATGGATAGACTTACATTAGAGCAAATTCGGCGAATGGGCTGGAAGCACAAATTGATATTGATGTTGAATTTCCATTCAAAATTTTATTCTAAATAAGAAGAATTGTCGGATTTGGAGTGAGGATAATCCACAAGCTTTTGGCAAAACGCCATTACATCCACAAAAAAATACTGTTTGGTGCGCTCAATGGGCTGGTGGGGTCATTGGTCCATATGTCTTCAAAAACGATGATGGTCAGAATGTACTGTCAATGGTGAGTGGTATAGGGGCATGGTGTTTACATGGTCACTCCTCTGTGCAAGAGTTTCTTTTTCCTATCTCTAGACATATTATACAACTCTTAAATAGGCACACTGTGTAAAGACGGAAATAAACAGGTGTCTAAATGAAATAAATTAAAAAATAAAATTCATAAGCGGAGTATGCCATGCATAAAATACAAATTGTTTAAGAAAAACAAAAAATACAGGCTGGTCGAACCTGTAGACTCTAAATGACATGAGCAGATGAAAATGGTACTAGGACAATTTTTAATTTTTTTAACATGTATCAACATTAATTTTGGGGTTGTTGAAGATCTGTCGACTAGTTTTCAGGAATACAAAAAAAGTTTATTTCCAAAAGGTGCATATCCAGAGTGTACAAAAGATACAGAAAAACACATAATGTGCGACAAACTTGTAAGATTTGAATAGATTAGAGTTTTAAATAAAATGTTTTATATTAAATAAAATTATTTGGTTTTAAGGAACATCCAACAGAAATATGCAAGGAATTTGAGTTATTCGAAATGACGGATGATTTAATAAATCGAATTACTTTGGGACACAATGGATTGCGAAATTTGGAAGCAAGACGTTTTGGTTATGAAATAGCAAATATGAATATACTACATTGGGATCGAGATTTAGAAGAAATGGCCACACAACGAATATACCGTTGTGATGATGCATCTAAAGATGTGAACAGTTGTTTTATATACCCAAATATCACGCTTGGAATGAACAGGTATCACGTCAAAGGTTTTCCAGGCTATAAAAGATGGCTGTCCGCAGCAATACATGATTGGTTTAGCCATTCGATAGTAAATATTCCGAGCCAGTTTATTAAAGCAGCAGCGTAAGTAAAAATTATTTCAGCTCTTAAAAAATATTTATAAAAAAATTTCATTTAAGTTACACTCCATACATCGAAATTATATGGCCACCTAACCAATTTTTAGGTTGTGCGGGCGCTCGGTAACCATTTCTTTTTTTTAAATGAACTAAATTTAATTTTAATATTTCTACCTCGTTTTTTTAAATTATGGCGAATAGCCATAACGATGAGACATTTTTTTATTGTTACTACGCTCCTGGAGCTGAAGCTAGTTCAAAGAATATAAGTGATGGTTTTAAAAACGGTAAAATATGTACTGATTGCCCAATAAGCCGAGCAACATGTTCACAAGTTTTTAAAGGACTTTGTGGCCTGGACCTACATGTCAGATCAACTGCAAACCAAACAAATTCACATTCCATCATTTTACTGTTACTAGCCAGTTTAATTTTTTTTAATAAATTATAAAATTTTCATATTCAATTGAGTTTTTGTTTTTCATCTATAGAGTTCTTGATTTTAAGAAATTTGGATGTTTTAGTTGGACCGTATATAAAGTCCTTCCGAAAAGAACAGCATCGAACTACGACAAACAATTCCAAATCTATTATCAATGTTTCAGAAATACGTTTTTCGATATACCAAATGTCAAGATTGGATTTTTCCATCGGAAAATCAAATTTTTGTTAAGGAAATTCCCCTATCTAGAATCATTTAAACTATCCTGTGGAGCCCTAAAATGCTTCCACAACGCAAATATAATGGAGTCACTCCAAATTGAAATAAAATAAAATCTAAAATTCTTTTGCACTAAATGTTTAAATAATTCTTGACTATTGTAATAATCCAATTCTTATGTCGAGCACATTTGATTAAGGTATCAGCCATCACAATCGGACTCCTACAACGTGTTCTATTGACGATTTATGAATTTTTGTAAATTCGTAAAGGCTAACCACTGTCCAAAAATTTTAGAAAATTTTAAAATTTGAGGAAATGTATGAATTTCTTTAGCAGCATTTAGCTGATGTTGAGCACATTTGATTAAGGTATCAGCCATCACAATCGGACTCCTATAACGTGTTCTATTGACGATTTATGAATTTTTGTAAATTCGTAAAGGCTAACCACTGTCCAAAAATTTTAGAAAATTTTAAAATTTGAGGAAATGTATGAATTTCTTTAGCAGCATTTAGCTGATGTTGAGCACATTTGATTAAGGTATCAGCCATCACAATCGGACTCCTATAACGTGTTCTATTGACGATTTATGAATTTTTGTAAATTCGTAAAGGCTAACCACTGTCCAAAAATTTTACAAAATTTTAAAATTTGAGGAAAATTTTGAATTTCTTTAGCAGCATTTAGCTGATGTTGAGCACATTTGATTAAGGTATCAGCCATCACAATCGGACTCCTATAACGTGTTCTATTGACGATTTATGAATTTTTGTAAATTCGTAAAGGCTAACCACTGTCCAAAAATTTTACAAAATTTTAAAATAAGAGGAAATGTATGAATTTCTTTAGCAGTATTTAGCTGATGTTGAGCACATTTGATTAAGGTATCAGCCATCACAATCGGACTCCTATAACGTGTTCTATTGACGATTTATGAATTTTTGTAAATTCGTAAAGGCTAACCACTGTCCAAAAATTTTACAAAATTTTAAAATTTGAGGAAAATTTTGAATTTCTTTAGCAGCATTTAGCTGATGTTGAGCACATTTGATTAAGGTATCAGCCATCACAATCGGACTCCTATAACGTGTTCTATTGACGATTTATGAATTTTTGTAAATTCGTAAAGGCTAACCACTGTCCAAAAATTTTACAAAATTTTAAAATTTGAGGAAATGTATGAATTTCTTTAGCAGGATTTAGCTGATGTTGAGGAAATTTGATTAAGGTATCAGCCATCACAATCGGACTCCTATAACGTGTTCTCTTGACGATTTATGAATTTTTGTAAATTCGTAAAGGCTAACCACTGTCCAAAAATTTTACAAAATTTTAAAAATTGAGGAAAATTTTGAATTTCTTTAGCAGTATTTAGCTGATGTTGAGCACATTTGATTAAGGTATCAGCCATCATAATCGGACTCCTATAACGTGTTCTATTGACGATTTATGAATTTTTGTAAATTCGTGAAGGCTAACCACTGTCCAAAAATTTTAGAAAATTTTAAAATTTGAAGAAAATTTTGAATTCTTTTAGCAGCATTTAGCTGATGTTGAGCACATTTGATTAAGGTATCGACCGTCACAATCGGACTCCTACAACGTGTTCTATTGACGATTTATGAATTTTTGTAAATTCGTAAAGGCTAACCACTGTCCAAAAATTTTAGAAAATTTTAAAATTTGAGGAAAATTTTGAATTTCTTAAGCAGCATTTAGCTGATGTTGAGCACATTTGATTAAGGTATCGACCATCACAATCGGACTCCTACAACGTGTTCTATTGACGATTTATGAATTTTTGTAAATTCGTGAAGGCTAACCACTGTCCAAAAATTTTAGAAAATTTTAAAATTTGAAGAAAATTTTGAATTCTTTTAGCAGCATTTAGCTGATGTTGAGCACATTTGATTAAGGTATCGACCGTCACAATCGGACTCCTACAACGTGTTCTATTGACGATTTATGAATTTTTGTAAATTCGTAAAGGCTAACCACTGTCCAAAAATTTTAGAAAATTTTAAAATTTGAGGAAAATTTTGAATTTCTTAAGCAGCATTTAGCTGATGTTGAGCACATTTGATTAAGGTATCGACCATCACAATCGGACTCCTACAACGTGTTCTATTGACGATTTATGAATTTTTGTAAATTCGTAAAGGCTAACCACTGTCCAAAAATTTTAGAAAATTTTAAAATTTGAGGAAAATTTTGAATTTCTTAAGCAGCATTTAGCTGATGTTGAGCACATTTGATTAAGGTATCGACCATCACAATCGGACTCCTACAACGTGTTCTATTGACGATTTATGAATTTTTGTAAATTCGTAAAGGCTAACCACTGTCCAAAAATTTTACAAAATTTTAAAATTTGAGGAAATGTATTAATTAATTTAGTAGGATTTAGCTGATGTTGAGCATATTTGATTAAGGTACCAGCCATCACAATCGGACTCCTATAACGTGTTCTATTGACGATTTATGAATTTTTGTAAATTCATAAAGGCTAACCACTGTCCAAAAATTTTACAAAATTTTAAAATTTGAGGAAATGTATTAATTAATTTAGCAGGATTTAGCTGATGTTGAGCATATTTGATTAAGGTACCAGCCATCACAATCGGACTCCTATAACGTGTTCTATTGACGATTTATGAATTTTTGTAAATTCATAAAGGCTAACCACTGTCCAAAAATTTTACAAAATTTTAAAATTTGAGGAAATGTATGAATTCATTTAGCAGTATTTAGCTGATGTTGAGCACATTTGATTAAGGTATCAGCCATCACAATCGGACTCCTATAACGTGTTCTATTGACGATTTATGAATTTTTGTAAATTCGTAAAGGCTAACCACTGTCCAAAAATTTTACAAAATTTTAAAATTTGAGGAAAATTTTGAATTTCTTTAGCAGCATTTAGCTGATGTTGAGCACATTTGATTAAGGTATCGACCGTCACAATCGGACTCCTACAACGTGTTCTATTGACGATTTATGAATTTTTGTAAATTCGTAAAGGCTAACCACTGTCCAAAAATTTTAGAAAATTTTAAAATTTGAGGAAAATTTTGAATTTCTTAAGCAGCATTTAGCTGATGTTGAGCACATTTGATTAAGGTATCGACCATCACAATCGGACTCCTACAACGTGTTCTATTGACGATTTATGAATTTTTGTAAATTCGTAAAGGCTAACCACTGTCCAAAAATTTTACAAAATTTTAAAATTTGAGGAAATGTATTAATTAATTTAGCAGGATTTAGCTGATGTTGAGCATATTTGATTAAGGTACCAGCCATCACAATCGGACTCCTATAACGTGTTCTATTGACGATTTATGAATTTTTGTAAATTCATAAAGGCTAACCACTGTCCAAAAATTTTACAAAATTTTAAAATTTGAGGAAATGTATGAGTTCATTTAGCAGTATTTAGCTGATGTTGAGCACATTTGATTAAGGTATCAGCCATCACAATCGGACTCCTATAACGTGTTCTATTGACGATTTATGAATTTTTGTAAATTCGTAAAGGCTAACCACTGTCCAAAAATTTTACAAAATTTTAAAATTTGAGGAAAATTTTGAATTTCTTTAGCAGCATTTAGCTGATGTTGAGCACATTTGATTAAGGTATCAGCCATCACAATCGGACTCCTATAACGTGTTCTATTGACGATTTATGAATTTTTGTAAATTCGTAAAGGCTAACCACTGTCCAAAAATTTTAGAAAATTTTAAAATTTGAGGAAATGTATGAATTTCTTTAGCAGCATTTAGCTGATGTTGAGCACATTTGATTAAGGTATCAGCCATCACAATCGGACTCCTATAACGTGTTCTATTGGCGATTTATGAATTTTTGTAAATTCGTAAAGGCTAACCACTGTCCAAAAATTTTACAAAATTTTAAAATTTGAGGAAAATTTTGAATTTCTTTAGCAGCATTTAGCTGATGTTGAGCACATTTGATTAAGGTATCAGCCATCACAATCGGACTCCTATAACGTGTTCTATTGACGATTTATGAATTTTTGTAAATTCGTAAAGGCTAACCACTGTCCAAAAATTTTACAAAATTTTAAAATTTGAGGAAAATTTTGAATTTCTTTAGCAGCATTTAGCTGATGTTGAGCACATTTGATTAAGGTATCAGCCATCATAATCGGACTCCTATAACGTGTTCTATTGACGATTTATGAATTTTTGTAAATTCGTAAAGGCTAACCACTGTCCAAAAATTATACAAAATTTTAAAATTTGAGGAAAATTTTGAATTTATTTAGCAGCATTTAGCTGATGTTGAGCACATTTGATTAAGGTATCAGCCATCATAATCGGACTCCTATAACGTGTTCTATTGACGATTTATGAATTTTTGTAAATTCGTAAAGGCTAACCACTGTCCAAAAATTTTACAAAATTTTAAAATTTGAGGAAAATTTTGAATTTCTTTAGCAGCATTTAGCTGATGTTGAGCACATTTGATTAAGGTATCAGCCATCACAATCGGACTCCTATAACGTGTTCTATTGACGATTTATGAATTTTTGTAAACTCGTAAAGGCTAACCACTGTCCAAAAATTTTACAAAATTTTAAAATTTGAGGAAAATTTTGAATTTCTTTAGCAGCATTTAGCTGATGTTGAGCACATTTGATTAAGGTATCAGCCATCACAATCGGACTCCTATAACGTGTTCTATTGACGATTTATGAATTTTTGTAAATTCGTAAAGGCTAACCACTGTCCAAAAATTATACAAAATTTTAAAATTTGAGGAAAATTTTGAATTTCTTTAGCAGCATTTAGCTGATGTTGAGCACATTTGATTAAGGTATCAGCCATCATAATCGGACTCCTATAACGTGTTCTATTGACGATTTATGAATTTTTGTAAATTCGTAAAGGCTAACCACTGTCCAAAAATTTTACAAAATTTTAAAATTTGAGGAAAATTTTGAATTTCTTTAGCAGCATTTAGCTGATGTTGAGCACATTTGATTAAGGTATCAGCCATCACAATCGGACTCCTATAACGTGTTCTATTGACGATTTATGAATTTTTGTAAACTCGTAAAGGCTAACCACTGTCCAAAAATTTTAAAATTTGAGGAAAATTTTGAATTTCTTTAGCAGTATTTAGCTGATGTTGAGCACATTTGATTAAGGTATCAGCCATCACAATCGGACTCCTATAACGTGTTCTATTGACGATTTATGAATTTTTGTAAATTCGTGAAGGCTAACCACTGTCCAAAAATTTTACAAAATTTTAAAATTTGAGGAAAATTTTGAATTTCTTTAGCAGTATTTAGCTGATGTTGAGCACATTTGATTAAGGTATCAGCCATCACAATCGGACTCCTATAACGTGTTCTATTGACGATTTATGAATTTTTGTAAATTCGTAAAGGCTAACCACTGTCCAAAAATTTTACAAAATTTTAAAATTTGAGGAAAATTTTGAATTTCTTTAGCAGCATTTAGCTGATGTTGAGCACATTTGATTAAGGTATCAGCCATCATAATCGGACTCCTATAACGTGTTCTATTGACGATTTATGAATTTTTGTAAATTCGTAAAGGCTAACCACTGTCCAAAAATTTTACAAAATTTTAAAATTTGAGGAAAATTTTGAATTTCTTTAGCAGCATTTAGCTGATGTTGAGCACATTTGATTAAGGTATCAGCCATCACAATCGGACTCCTATAACGTGTTCTATTGACGATTTATGAATTTTTGTAAACTCGTAAAGGCTAACCACTGTCCAAAAATTTTACAAAATTTTATAATTTGAGGAAAATTTTGAATTTCTTTAGCAGCATTTAGCTGATGTTGAGCACATTTGATTAAGGTATCAGCCATCATAATCGGACTCCTATAACGTGTTCTATTGACGATTTATGAATTTTTGTAAATTCGTAAAGGCTAACCACTGTCCAAAAATTTTACAAAATTTTAAAATTTGAGGAAAATTTTGAATTTCTTTAGCAGCATTTAGCTGATGTTGAGCACATTTGATTAAGGTATCAGCCATCACAATCGGACTCCTATAACGTGTTCTATTGACGATTTATGAATTTTTGTAAACTCGTAAAGGCTAACCACTGTCCAAAAATTTTACAAAATTTTAAAATTTGAGGAAAATTTTGAATTTCTTTAGCAGCATTTAGCTGATGTTGAGCACATTTGATTAAGGTATCAGCCATCACAATCGGACTTCTATAACGTGTTCTATTGGCGATTTATGAATTTTTGTAAATTCGTAAAGGCTAACCACTGTCCAAAAATTTTACAAAATTTTAAAATTTGAGGAAAATTTTGAATTTCTTTAGCAGCATTTAGCTGATGTTGAGCACATTTGATTAAGGTATCAGCCATCACAATCGGACTCCTATAACGTGTTCTATTGACGATTTATGAATTTTTGTAAATTCGTGAAGGCGAAACTGTCCAAAAATTTTACAAAATTTTAAAATTTGAGGAAAATTTTGAATTTCTTTAGCAGTATTTAGCTGATGTTGAGCACATTTGATTAAGGTATCAGCCATCACAATCGGACTCCTATAACGTGTTCTATTGACGATTTATGAATTTTTGTAAATTCGTAAAGGCTAACCACTGTCCAAAAATTTTACAAAATTTTAAAATTTGAGGAAAATTTTGAATTTCTTTAGCAGCATTTAGCTGATGTTGAGCACATTTGATTAAGGTATCAGCCATCATAATCGGACTCCTATAACGTGTTCTATTGACGATTTATGAATTTTTGTAAATTCGTAAAGGCTAACCACTGTCCAAAAATTATACAAAATTTTAAAATTTGAGGAAAATTTTGAATTTCTTTAGCAGCATTTAGCTGATGTTGAGCACATTTGATTAAGGTATCAGCCATCATAATCGGACTCCTATAACGTGTTCTATTGACGATTTATGAATTTTTGTAAATTCGTAAAGGCTAACCACTGTCCAAAAATTTTACAAAATTTTAAAATTTGAGGAAAATTTTGAATTTCTTTAGCAGCATTTAGCTGATGTTGAGCACATTTGATTAAGGTATCAGCCATCACAATCGGACTCCTATAACGTGTTCTATTGACGATTTATGAATTTTTGTAAACTCGTAAAGGCTAACCACTGTCCAAAAATTTTACAAAATTTTAAAATTTGAGGAAAATTTTGAATTTCTTTAGCAGCATTTAGCTGATGTTGAGCACATTTGATTAAAGTATCAGCCATCATAATCGGACTCCTAAAACGTGTTCTATTGACGATTTATGAATTTTTGTAAATTCGTAAAGGCTAACCACTGTCCAAAAATTTTACAAAATTTTAAAATTTGAGGAAAATTTTGAATTTCTTTAGCAGCATTTAGCTGATGTTGAGCACATTTGATTAAGGTATCAGCCATCACAATCGGACTCCTATAACGTGTTCTATTGACGATTTATGAATTTTTGTAAACTCGTAAAGGCTAACCACTGTCCAAAAATTTTACAAAATTTTAAAATTTGAGGAAAATTTTGAATTTCTTTAGCAGCATTTAGCTGATGTTGAGCACATTTGATTAAGGTATCAGCCATCACAATCGGACTCCTATAACGTGTTCTATTGGCGATTTATGAATTTTTGTAAATTCGTAAAGGCTAACCACTGTCCAAAAATTTTACAAAATTTTAAAATTTGAGGAAAATTTTGAATTTCTTTAGCAGCATTTAGCTGATGTTGAGCACATTTGATTAAGGTATCAGCCATCACAATCGGACTCCTATAACGTGTTCTATTGACGATTTATGAATTTTTGTAAATTCGTGAAGGCTAACCACTGTCCAAAAATTTTACAAAATTTTAAAATTTGAGGAAAATTTTGAATTTCTTTAGCAGTATTTAGCTGATGTTGAGCACATTTGATTAAGGTATCAGCCATCATAATCGGACTCCTATAACGTGTTCTATTGACGATTTATGAATTTTTGTAAATTCGTAAAGGCTAACCACTGTCCAAAAATTTTACAAAATTTTAAAATTTGAGGAAAATTTTGAATTTCTTTAGCAGCATTTAGCTGATGTTGAGCACATTTGATTAAGGTATCAGCCATCATAATCGGACTCCTATAACGTGTTCTATTGACGATTTATGAATTTTTGTAAATTCGTAAAGGCTAACCACTGTCCAAAAATTTTACAAAATTTTAAAATTTGAGGAAAATTTTGAATTTCTTTAGCAGCATTTAGCTGATGTTGAGCACATTTGATTAAGGTATCAGCCATCATAATCGGACTCCTATAACGTGTTCTATTGACGATTTATGAATTTTTGTAAATTCGTAAAGGCTAACCACTGTCCAAAAATTTACAAAATTTTAAAATTTGAGGAAAATTTTGAATTTCTTTAGCAGTATTTAGCTGATGTTGAGCACATTTGATAAAGGTATCAGCCATCACAATCGGACTCCTATAACGTGTTCTATTGACGATTTATGAATTTTTGTAAATTCGTAAAGGCTAACCACTGTCCAAAAATTTTACAAAATTTTAAAATTTGAGGAAAATTTTGAATTTCTTTAGCAGCATTTAGCTGATGTTGAGCACATTTGATTAAGGTATCAGCCATCATAATCGGACTCCTATAACGTGTTCTATTGACGATTTATGAATTTTTGTAAATTCGTAAAGGCTAACCACTGTCCAAAAATTATACAAAATTTTAAAATTTGAGGAAAATTTTGAATTTCTTTAGCAGCATTTAGCTGATGTTGAGCACATTTGATTAAGGTATCAGCCATCATAATCGGACTCCTATAACGTGTTCTATTGACGATTTATGAATTTTTGTAAATTCGTAAAGGCTAACCACTGTCCAAAAATTTTACAAAATTTTAAAATTTGAGGAAAATTTTGAATTTCTTTAGCAGCATTTAGCTGATGTTGAGCACATTTGATTAAGGTATCAGCCATCATAATCGGACTCCTATAACGTGTTCTATTGACGATTTATGAATTTTTGTAAATTCGTAATGGCTAACCACTGTCCAAAAATTTTACAAAATTTTAAAATTTGAGGAAAATTTTGAATTTCTTTAGCAGCATTTAGCTGATGTTGAGCACATTTGATTAAGGTATCAGCCATCATAATCGGACTCCTATAACGTGTTCTATTGACGATTTATGAATTTTTGTAAATTCGTAAAGGCTAACCACTGTCCAAAAATTTACAAAATTTTAAAATTTGAGGAAAATTTTGAATTTTTTTAGCAGTATTTAGCTGATGTTGAGCACATTTGATTAAGGTATCAGCCATCACAATCGGACTCCTATAACGTGTTCTATTGACGATTTATGAATTTTTGTAAATTCGTAAAGACTAACCACTGTCCAAAAATTTTACAAAATTTTAAAATTTGAGGAAAATTTTGAATTTCTTTAGCAGCATTTAGCTGATGTTGAGCACATTTGATTAAGGTATCAGCCATCACAATCGGACTCCTATAACGTGTTCTATTGACGATTTATAAATTTTTGTAAATTCGTAAAGGCTAACCACTGTCCAAAAATTTTACAAAATTTTAAAATTTGAGGAAATGTATGAATTCATTTAGCAGTATTTAGCTGATGTTGAGCACATTTTATTAAGGTATCAGCCATCACAATCGGACTCCTATAACGTGTTCTATTGACGATTTATGAATTTTTGTAAATTCGTAAAGGCTAACCACTGTCCAAAAATTTTACAAAATTTTAAAATTTGAGGAAAATTTTGAATTTCTTTAGCAGCATTTAGCTGATGTTGAGCACATTTGATTAAGGTATCAGCCATCACAATCGGACTCCTATAACGTGTTCTATTGACGATTTATAAATTTTTGTAAATTCGTAAAGGCTAACCACTGTCCAAAAATTTTACAAAATTTTAAAATTTGAGGAAATGTATTAATTAATTTAGCAGGATTTAGCTGATGTTGAGCACATTTGATTAAGGTATCAGCCATCACAATCGGACTCCTATAACGTGTTCTATTGACGATTTATGAATTTTTGTAAATTCGTAAAGGCTAACCACTGTCCAAAAATTTTAGAAAATTTTAAAATTTGAGGAAAATTTTGAATTTCTTTAGCAGCATTTAGCTGATGTTGAGCACATTTGATTAAGGTATCGACCATCACAATCGGACTCCTATAACGTGTTCTATTGACGATTTATGAATTTTTGTAAATTCGTAAAGGCTAACCACTGTCCAAAAATTTTAGAAAATTTTAAAATTTGAGGAAAATTTTGAATTTCTTTAGCAGCATTTAGCTGATGTTGAGCACATTTGATTAAGGTATCAGCCATCACAATCGGACTCCAATAACGTGTTCTATTGACGATTTATGAATTTTTGTAAATTCGTAAAGGCTAACCACTGTCCAAAAATTTTAGAAAATTTTAAAATTTGAGGAAAATTTTGAATTTCTTTAGCAGCATTTAGCTGATGTTGAGCACATTTGATTAAGGTATCGACCATCACAATCGGACTCCTATAACGTGTTCTATTGACGATTTATGAATTTTTGTAAATTCGTAAAGGCTAACCACTGTCCAAAAATTTTACAAAATTTTAAAATAAGAGGAAATGTATGAATTTCTTTAGCAGGATTTAGCTGATGTTGAGCACATTTGATTAAGGTATCAGCCATCACAATCGGACTCCTATAACGTGTTCTATTGACGATTTATGAATTTTTGTAAATTCGTAAAGGCTAACCACTGTCCAAAAATTTTACAAAATTTTAAAATTTGTTAATTTTTGTCTCGGAAGATTACTAAATTTTTTAAGGAGATTCATCTTTCTAGAATCATTTTAACAGTCTTTCGGAGCCATATGGATATTGTTTTAAAATTAATTTTACTATTTTAAATGGTGAAAATCATCAAACGGATACTAAACGGTTTATTTAAAACATAAATTATTTACAATTTTTAATATTATTGAATTTTTATTTATTTTTCATTCTTTTATATAATATATTTATATTATATTTATATAGATTTTTGGTTTTATTTATAATATAATATATGTATAATTTAATAAATAATAATAAATATTTTGATTTTTGTATATATATATATATATATATATATATATATATATATATATATATATATATATATATATATATATATATATATTTATATATATTTATATATACAATATATATATTTAAACACTCGCTAAAACAATAAAATTCATTAATCAGCACTCATTTTTTTAATAGAAGTAGTCCGATTAAAATAAAAACTTAAAAACTTAGTTTTAATTAGTTGCAACTTTAAACGAGTTTTCTAATATTTTGCTGATAAATTTTATATGGAACTCTTTAATATGGAACTCCATTATATATATCCATAACTACCTAACGCCAAGAACAACAATTTACTAATGCTTAATTGGAATCTTAATGACATGAAATAAAAACTTCTTTACGTTTGAAGTGTTTTATCATCATTCCCTGTGGGAAGGCTTTTGTAACTCGAACCATAATGCTGTGTAAAAATTGTAAAATTGTTTTTCAGCAATGGTGTATTAAGTACACTAAGATCATCACTTTTTATTATTAATACTCTCTTTAATAATTCTCATGATTTCTTTGTTTCAGGAGTGGGCTATATTTTCGTATCCACCATTTTAAAAATCTTTGAGCGAAATTGATTCAGAAATATAATGTTACCTGTATACTCAAATAGAAGCCCAAAAATTAAAGTCCATATTTGTGATATTTGTGATGGTTAGTCAAGAAATGATGGTAAAAATTGGAAGGCATCCAAATGAATCTTTTACTACAAACAATAATTACAATTAAATTTACTCGAATAATTTAATAATTTTTTAGAATGTATCAATAATTTTGGTAAGAACTTTAACGTAAATACATATTTTCGTGCACACTTGATTGCAAAAATATAAATAAATTAGTAATAATTTGTAGCCTTCATTTAGGACGGTAAAGGAAATTATTTTCTCATGCTAAAACAATTGCATAATAGATGTCACCACTTGTTTACGTTGGTATTATAGTTTTATATAATTACCATTTGCTGCAGATTATAGAGAACTATATATGCACATATTTTAAATTACCGACAGTTGTGACAGTTAATTATTTTTTCAAGATAAAATCGTGATTAATAAAAATATAAAATTAAAATATATTTTTCGATGTATTTATTGGTATAAATTTAATGAAATTACTGAGCGTAATCAAATTCGTATTAGTATCGCTCAATTAACACCAGATCAATTGCATGCACATCGAGCAGGGACTGATCGCTATTTGACAGTTCTGCAAATTATAAAACTTTCATGTCAAGCAACCTTCTTAGTTAGAAGTGCTGCAGAAATTAAAAAAATTGATTGCTTAAGCCACGTGAGATTTTTTGAAAAAATTTCTTTCTATATGATGGTTTTAGGCTATAACATTAGATTTGCAGTTTAAGGCTTTCCTAATAGCAATCCGAGAGCTTTCCAGCAGTGGTTGGTTGATTGAATTTAACTAGGGCATAATATCATAATACTATCATAATTATAATGAGTGATACCTTAATCAAGTGATACCTTAAGCTCTCGACACCTTAAGCTCTCGACATCAGTATAAATACTGCTATACAATACTAACACATTTTCATAAATTATTATGAAGCATAAAAATTCGGAAAGGGGTAAGTAAGCCTTTACAAATTTACGAATTGAATGAATAGTTAATAGCAACTTGATTATTATCATCAAGTTGAAGCGGAGAATTTAAACTACATTCAAAAGAACCACCAATGAATTAGAGCAGATCAATACCAAAGCATCACTAATCTCAGTAATGTTTCAATAATGATAGAACATTAAAACATTGCAGCAAGTGTTATCCTGTCGTTCAGGTTCAATGAATCGCCAAGATTTATGAGAGATCATTGTTGTGATGCCAAGTCATTGTTGGAAGCAGAAAACTCCAGATCTCTTTTTCACGTTTACAAACATGGTTCAAAGTTATCGATAACCTTGAACATTTGTTCACAAACAGCAGATCGACCTGATTTAATGGCCCAAAAAAATATAGTAATTAAACTGGGTAATCTGGTATAATAAAGATTATTATACTGATTATGTGCTTATGAGTCCAAAAGTCTTATAGAGTGTGTAAATATTATAGTTATATAAGTATATATATATATATATATATATATATATATATATATATATATATATATATATATATATATATATATATATATATATATATATATATATATATATATATATATATATATATATATATATATATATATATATATATATATATATATATATATAATAAAAAATATAATTATTTTTCTAATCTAATAATAATAATACTGACAAAAATTATAAATTTACATTTTAATTAATTTTAAATTATTTTCTTGTTACTAAAAATTTACTACATTTTAATATAATTATATTTATATATTAAATTATATATTTATATTAATTATTTTCATATTTAAAACATTTACTTGTTTTTTTTGTGGTAGTAATTTACTAATAAATTAATTATATATTTGTTTTGTTTTGTCTTTTTAATTTTTTTTGTTTTATTAAACATAATTTATGTATATATATATATATATATATATATATATATATATATATATATATATATAATATATATATATATATATATATATATATATATATATATATATATATATATATATATATATA